>CALNHX010007822.1:0-68684 GCA_940337035.1 Agriotes lineatus | reverse complement strand
TACCCTTTTTGTCTGATGACTTCGTGTTGTCACGTATCGTGTTCTTTGTGAACAGTTTCGTTGAAGCTTCTGAGCTTTGTGTGGCGGCAGTGCACGGCTGTCCGCATGAGGTTTCTTGAGTGGAAAGATTTTGAGTATTTAAAGGTCTTTGACTTTTTTTTGTAGTAATGCCCTGTTGTTTTCGTGGCCTAGCGCTCTTTTACCGTACCGTTGGCCGTCGCCATTTTCAACCACCTATGTGGGATTACATAAAGAGAGCGTGTTTCTGGTCATTTTGTTTCGTGCGGACCCTGTCGTCGTAAGGTAGTCCCTTTGGGCCGCATGGAGTTCTGAAAAGGATTTATTGGGCATGCGTCATCGAACGCCTACACCCTTGGAGACTTGGTTCTTCGTGATTTTCTTTTGGTGTTCGGTGTTGGAGTCATTTTCGAGCTCGCGCTTTGCGGTTTAATAGTCGACTTGGCTCCGGCATCGGCATCGATTGAGGATTTCGGTGGACTGAGTTTTTTCCTATTACTGATCATGACTATTTTGACAGTTTCTGTCACAACCATTTTCCCTTGTTGGTTGTTCATCCTCTTCCCTTGGGTATTCATACCAGTTGTGGGATCCACACAATGCGCCGATCTCGTGACGCGCAGCGTGCCCTCTTCAGGTAACCCTTGGGTGGAATTTTGGACTTCCATTTCTATACCCCCCCTTCCCTGTGTTCTTTTGGAACGGTTGGTCGGAAGTGTCCACAGGTGTAAGACCTATTTTACTCGATTTTGACTTAAATTTCCGTATTTCTACTGGCGTATCCAGTCTTTCTTCTTCCTCTTCTCTCTCTTCCCTCCTGTCGTACCCTATCTGGTGGCCAGTGTGCGTAATCCCTTTGGGGGTGCACTCTATCGTATCGAATGTTGTTTTTTTTGTGTTTTTCGTTGTTGCGTTTTTGTTGGAGTTCTCGTTACGTTGTCGCAAAATGCCTCGTTGTTTTATAAGAGACTTCGGGGAACTCTCTTTCAAGTAAGGGGAGTGTTAAGTCATTTTGCTGTTGTAGATGCTTAATTGCATTTCACGCCTTTAGGGCAACTTGTTGCTATTTTAAAACCATTTTCAATCTTTGCGCACAAGTACAATCTCATCTTCCGCACATTTGATTCAGGTCATTTTGGTATTTTAAGTAGCCACCTAGGCTTTAGGGCAGCGTGCCCGTATGCTAAACCCTTTTAGTTACTTATTTGGCTCCATCGCCTAATTCTACAATAATGATTTTGCACATATTTGACCCCAAACGCAGTATTTCTCGTCAGTTGACGCACCCCTTTGCTGCTACTTTGGCAGCCGGGTGTTATCACTCGCAAGAATTCCGAAACTTCTAGAAGTCATTCCGTTGAGGCGCTTCGCCATTGGCTACCTTTGATACCGGAATTAATTTGTTTTGTGGGACGCATCGCCATTGGCTGTCGAGAGTCACGTGGCAACGCCGTTTGGCTCACGCCACTTCAAGCGTCCTAACGCTTTTTGCTTTGAGGACTTCCGCTCTGGCCGTTGATCGAAGGAGGTCGCGTGTGGTTGTGTGAGTGGCACGTCTTTACGTCGAGGCGTAGGTGTGTGAAGGGCTTCTTGGGGCCAGTTCTGCGTTGGTGAGAAAGGGGGCTTTCCCCTTACAACTCGCTGTTTCGAGGATCTTTCTAGGCAGGACGAAGTAGGCTTTTTTTTGTCGTTGTAGCGTGCTCTTAGGAGAGCGTCCTAACGTCGCCATTTCGGCGGATTCCAGCCCGTTTACCCCTAATGCCGTGTTTTGGCGATTGAGCTGCCACAGACTGCCGTCTTCTACCAAATGACTGCACGCCACTCTCATGGACCGTCTGCGGACTAAGGTATTTGTAATTGTAACCATTTAAACATAGTAACTGTCACTTGTGCGAGCGCTGGTGCTTTGTGCTCAACTTTATGTGGGCGGATGCATGCCCTTGTTTGCTTGTCGCGGCTTTTATTTTAATGCCGGTTTGAGGCCACCATACTGCAAGACGCTACTTTGGCAGCCTGCCAGTAAGTTCATGTGCGCGAGTTTCGCGTTTCATCGCCTAAATAACTAAAGAACTCTGCGATCACGATTTGGTGTTACGTTGGTGCTAATTTTTAACTCAGTAACGTTAGGTGTGCGAGCTTCGCTATATTGTACCGATTAATACCTAAATAGAATTAACGCCTCGCCGTGCTGGGCCTGGCGCGCCCTAAGCTGTTCGAGTTTTTCTTTGTTTATGTTTGCGAGGGCTTTGTGCTTTGCTTCTTAGGTGTTAACCGCAGGTCGGCGACTGTTATCGCGCACTAACGCGCCCTTTTGCCGGAGCGCGTATTTCTTAACTGTACTCTAATATGTTCATTAGCATAGCGCGTTCATCAGCTGATGCTTAACGTAAGTAGTACCATAAGCTTGGCGGCACGATTTGTTGCCCAGATGTAATTGGCGATCAATAGACGCATATTTAGTTAAGGGACGTATTATTCCTATTCGACCTGTGCATGCTTTGTTTCAGATAGCGCCTTTCACAATGTAAAGATTGATGTACGGCGAGACGTGAGAGATCAGAGCGTGCAGGTAGGTCCAGTGATTGCGCAGTCTCGGCCAAAGAGTCCCAATATTACCATTCTAGTACGAAATTGTTATTTGAGCTTGCAGCTCATGAGAATTCTTATGGACGGAGTATCTCGAATACTTCGCTCCCGTTTAACCGCCCAGGCCCGGTTATTCGAGTTAAGACAGGCTTGGTGGCGCCCTCACAATTTTGACGTACCCTATATATATGCCTCAACACGCTTGCCCAGAACGTATCGTGTGACTCACGCCCGACTCCCTGACCGTTCCAGCAGTGGCCCTTTAGCCTGTTTCTAGCAAATCTCTGGGCAAGTGTGCCAGTTTTCCAGGACTGATTCCGTGGTGCGATGCTCACCTTGGGTGGGTGTCGTAAAGTTGTTTTAATACCGTAACAAACTCAAAAACTATTTGTTGGAGGAAGACGATATTTAACATGTCAATTATATGCCTTCCTGGCATAAAACTGAGAAAAATTTGGTAAAATATGTACAGGTTAAGCACCTTAAAATAATAAAATTCTGCCTATTTTTGTTTTAACTCCAGAACTATTATTTAAATGAAAGTAATATCTTGCACATAGCTCAGGATTTTACCCTTGACCTTAAATGCTGTAATAGAGAAAAAAAAAGACAATAAACGTGTTGTACTTAAAACAGCCACTGATGCAAGGGGTCCTCGGTGGCCAAGTGCAGCAAATGGGCGGTTTACTTGTGTGTTACCATCAATCCTTAAAATTGCATTCGCAAGATCGGTCGTTGAAGTTTGAATCCCATCGCCGATTACTCTCCAATGCAATAGACAGTCAAAAAGTAGAGTGTTTAGTCAATCAGATACATGATTGAAGCAGCACAAACTGTGTGTGCTAGCAAAATTCATTTAAGAAGCAGTTAGGTCCTTGGTAACAAACAAGGTACTTACCTAATATTGTATTAATTGATATAGTAAGTAAAGTAGTTTTCATATTTCTAATAGGTACTTATTCATGCTTTACAATTTGATATAACTGATCTCAGTGTTTTAATTTTAAGTACCTAGTTAATAAATAGTTTCATTACACTTTCCCTAAAATATTTTGTCTATTCTTACAGCTTGTATGCAATACGCTCGATTCTTAGGCGGCCAAACTGGGTTAGATTCCCAGTCACTACACAGAGATTTTCACATAGCGTATGCTCTCCGGTTACCATGCTAACACCATAGTAGTTGTTAACCTCTAAGAAAGGAGCTCTTCTCAAATTTCGACAAGCAAGACTAGTCACCTACCTAGCTTATGAGCAAAGAGGACTCATAGAACCACAACTTTGCGGAATCAAACAGGCCACTAGCCTAATGAAGATGAAAAAAAAGCTTTAGGCCCTATTGATAAATGTAACTGCCCTTCCTAAAATATCATTCTGGTTAAGCCTGTCTACTTCAAAATACTACCCTTGGATTGTTACAACTTTATTCCTCTCCTTGAAACAGTTTTCATAGGTACTCAATTTTTGAAATAATTTTTAGTTATTTCATTGTGTTCTGCTTAATCAACACCACATCCTCAAATCTCAGTACCTACCTCATGCCAGTAAGTATCAAGGTCCACCAAATAGCTCCAGGGTGATGTGGTATGTGGTATGGCAAGTATGTGCATTCGAGTTCCTTCTAATATGAGGCAGAACCAATTGGGAGATATTGTTATTGGTCACATACTTACAGGACAAACTTTATATACAGAGTGGCCAGGAAAAGACTGTCGTACGTTAAAAGGATAGCATATTCGAGGTCGCTCGATGCCACAGCGCGGATCGGGAATGCCGAGCTTTGATTGGTCCGCGGTGCAATGCGCAATGCTCGGTCAATGCCTCGTTTTCCTTTATGTAGGTAATTCTGTACGTTTAAGCATGTACTAGATCCACAGATACATAAGTAATAAGTAAAATGATTGTTCAATAGATCTTAATACCTGCTTTTATTTACATCTGGAACAGCTCTGATACGTAGATACCTACTGTCAACACCTAATTGCAATTTAAAATTGATTAATGACATTTCAAAAATAATATGAACATAATAAAATTCAGAACAAAATGCATCGATTGAAATAGTTTATGTATGTATTATCTGTAACCTCATTTACCTTGCGGTGTCGAGGCTGGTGCTTTATGCGCTGGCATCTGGCGGTACAATGATCAACTTGCCCCGGATTCGGGATACAGAGTTGGATCGCGCCTTTGGTGCTTGCGCAGCAACCATTGTATGAAGTGTGTGTATTGGTGATGTGTTGACCTTGTTACTCTATCTCTTAGGTCTGTGGTTCTGAGTAGAGCACAGTTAATTTGGTGCCCAACTGTGAATGGTCTCACCGAGCCCGATTCCAATCACCAAGGCGGAAAAATTCCGACCCCCGCGGGATTCGAACCGAGGACTTGCTTAATGCAAGTCTGGCGCTTACCCAACAGCGCCACGCGGCTTCTCTGAAATAGTTTATACCGAAAATAATTTTTTTCACTACCTTATTTGTAAATGATCCTTACACTGTCAAGTTTGAGGGATGTAGGCTACATTTACAAAAATTTTTACAGTTTCCATGACAATGTACTTACTTCCCTAGAGAAGTGAATTACTTACATCCCGCATGTATTACAACTGATAAGATGCCATATCTCTCACTTGGTTAACACGAAAAAAACCATTGTCGTTTGTACTATTATTCATTTTTAATCAGAATACAAGCACAAAGATCACAAAACAGCATTTGCAATCGTATTCACGCATTTTTTCCAATAATTTTTCACAGTGCGTTTATAACTGTCAAAGAAAATGTCACACCGCTATAAGGCTACTATAGTTTAGCAAATGTCATAATTTTAGGCCAGGTTATTACCTACTATTTACTTTACAAAAGGAAATATTGGTAGTGAAAAAAATTATGTACTTTACACAGGATGTAGGAAGATTTACACTAACTCGAACCTTGCTACCCTCGTTCGCTTCGCTCACTCAGGCATCAAACGGTCCTCGGTAGTGTAAATCTTACCTACATCCCTTGTAAAGTAATATACTATTTTGCACTACTAGTCTCAGAACGCATCGTTATTGGCCTATTTTTAGGTCGTGAAGTTGATTTTCTCCACCAAGGGAGAGAAAGTAAAATAAACAATTTTCACCGTGGTAACTAATAAATTGCTAAGTTACCAAATATGACTATTTTAATTTTGACGTTTTAAAGAGCTGTAGTCAGGTTGACAGCTAAAATATTTTCGCAATTTGTTGGGAATTTAGGTATTAAGCTGTTTGGTAGTGCAAAAAATAGTATATACACCACGGTAGCAAATCGTCTTATAACCTTCGCGCTTTAGATACTTGGCGCTGCGCGCTCAGTATCTAATATGCGCTCAGGTTATAATACTGCGCTTCGCTACCTTGATGTATAATATACTATTTATCTACTAGCAACATGATATTGTACATTTTCGTCATAGAAACAAAATATGAAAAGCTACTTATAACTCCCAAGGGACTTGTCAAATTATTTCTCCCTCAAACTCATGGTAACAATGCAACTACAATTAACGTCTTAGCAACCATACAATGAGGCAATCCTTGATGTTACTTACATATTCTAATTGAATCGGTTATTACTAAAAGTCCCTAAGTCATTTTTAGTAACTTTTCAGGAAACGAAAAAAACGTCTGGTGAACATATACATGAAATAAATGGTATTTTTTTATTTTACACATATTTATAAGACATGTATAAACCACTTGTAACAAAAAAAGTTTACAAAAAAAATTCAGTTTTTAACAAAACTTAGATTACACATTTTGACTTAGTGGGTTTTTGAAATACATGAAATATAACACACAATATCAACTGAAGTTTATTTTCTTTTTGGTTCTTTAACAATACCAGAGTTTATGATTTCTTCATAAAATGCTTCATACTCCTCGTCAACCCACTGCAACAACGTTTTCAGGTGCTCGACTTTAGTAGCTACAATAGGAAGTTGTGTCAAATAGGCCTTTGCTTTTGGGAATTCCACTGGTGTGTTTTTCTTTCGTTTGGGATGTTCCAAAGAAAAAGTGTGCCACACCATGCCATTTATAAATTGTGAGGCTTGTATGCAACCAGGTTTTTCAGAGTCATATCTCATGTGATGAAACTTTGAAATAGTAAAACTCACTTTGACTTAGGGTGTTTTAGCACTACATGCTGTTTGGCGGCCTTTGATTAGTCATATATACAACATGCAGACTAAGGGGATTTTAGCACCAAACGATGTAAATATGTCAAGTTTATCGATTTTCATCTCAAACGCAATTTCTCTAAAATATGACTTAGGGTGTTTTAGTAATAACCGATTCAATTATAAATGTCATTATGACATTTTGAAATTTCATACTATTTTTACGAATATGCTAGCAGATAAAATATTGTATGCACCACGGGAGATATTCATGTTCTTTACCTTCGGTTGACTTACAGACCGAGGGCCTCTGGCCCTCGGTCTGTAACACATGTCAACCTCAGTGAAAAAACATATTCATATCTCCCTTAATGCATAAATATCTATTATCTACGACTACCACTAAAAGTAGGCCTTTTAGCGCTAGCTTGTTTCAGTAAAAGTGACGTTTTATAGTTTACCGTGGTTACAAAAATCAGCTGTTTACTTTTAGCCCATGTGCTAAAAGTGAAGTGAGGTTATAAAACTACAATTTCGAACTGGAAGTGAAGTTGTAAAGTTATTCTAGTTGCTTCTTGCGTTACAGGTAAAGTGTTTATGAAATAATTAAAGCGTTATGTAATGAATACTAGTTTTATTAAAAGGCCGCCGAAACGACTTTTTAAAAAACGTTTATTTTTATTTTACAATGAAATATAACATTGGAAGCACACAGATTAGCTGCCAGACAATTTCTTACATCTAGCTACGAACTAACTGGAACTTATCTTAGAGGTGCAAGCTACTTGTATATATACTATGTCTAATCAACTAAGATAAGCGTTATCTCTAAAAGGGAGCGCGAGACAGGAAGCCACGTGCGTTCAAGGTTGCAGACTTGCAATTCATACAAAGAAGCTATTTATCGTTCAAGGTTGCAAGCTTGCAGTTTTACACAGGGGGCCATTGTCTAGTCATAACATAACACGTCCGCCGATAAAATGTTCAATGGGTGGTATTCAAATATGCCTCCATTGAACTTACAAAGAGAAAAGAAAATTAAACTTATGCATTTACGTTAACTGGTTCAAAATCTTTATTTAAAAATCTAATAAGTTTAATCTTCATTGTGTTTCTATTATAATACAAATACAATATAAAAATTATTAACATAAGAATAGTACACAGAGTAAATATAATTGCAGACACACTTAAATTATCAGATTTAATATAATTAACAGGTTTTAACAAATTCTCATATTTATTAAGCTTAATTCGGTCCTCAACCAATTTCTGGGTGTCAAGAGGTATCAAGTCAATCTTTGAAACATTTATGTGGTTTGATTCAGGAATTATTAAGCGGTCAATGTTTGAAATTTTTAAATTAACAATTTCATTTGAGGTTCTTTTTGCGGTGAATAACATGTGTTTTTGATTTATTGAAACAAGACAGTCTGAACTGAGGTGTAAGAGGTTAGTGCCAGATATTCCTTTTCTAAAATTCTGATTTTTACATTTGACGTCCAATATTGCTTCAGATGGGGAAGATATTAATCATGTCGCAGGATTTATTTGTGATATTTTGATCTCTGTTAAATTGAATAAATAAGGGATACATGTTTTATTTTTATTAAATGACAGAAGTTGTGTTTCGCACAATTTGTCGTTGGGGATTTCAAAGTAGTTATTTTGATTACAAAAGTAGGTGTCTAAAGTTATAAGTTTACAATGACTTATTTCAACGGGAATGCTGTTTTTAACGTTAAATAATAAAGTACTATAAGTAGGTATAATCATACGAAATTGATAATTTTGGATAAAAATCGGAAATGGTATTAATTGTATCATTTGATAATCGTTAGTTTTGGAAGTAAGAGGTATTTCGAATATAAATGTAATTCTGTTTTTAACTTGGTAAACTTTTGTAATGATAATTGACTCGTATAAATGTAAATACTGTAACTCTGCAGGATATGGAATAGTTAAAGCTTTTTCTGATATGCTATTGAGATACGTCGAAATTTCACTTAGATTTTCAATTAAATCGTCATTATCAATTAATGACATATGCATCTGTTGATTTTGGGCAAAAGTTAATGCATTTTCTAGTTCCAAACAAGTGTTAATAAGTAGTTGTAAAAATTGAATTGCTTCTAGCAAGACTGTTTTTAAGGAGTATGTAGCGAGATTTTTGCCTAATTCCTCATTTTGTAAAATTATTTTATTTATATTTCTGTCTAATAATTCTTGACTCTTTGCTATATCATTGATTACTGAGATGGTATCATTTAAAATTTTAGTTTGTTCTAATATAACGTCATTTTGAATTTTATCGCTTTCTTGTAGTTTAGTAATCATAGATTCATATCTGACTCCATCGTTGGCGTCGAGGTTGCCGGTTAAAAATTTGAAGGCGGATCCAAGTCCGTCGAAAAGACCTCTCTTATTAATTTTGTGTTTAACATCAGGAAATAATTGACTTAAGATTTTATCTGTTTTTTCAAGATATTGTTTTAATATTATGAGTAAATTGTTATGATTGATAATAATATCGTCAATCCTTTTAAATTTTGTATATTCAATAACGTAACTTTTATTTTCAAGTAACGGTATTACTTTCATTAAATTAGTTCTAAGTGTGTCATAATTAACAAATATAGGGGTATAATCTATATTTCTAATAAGCGTCCATTCGCTTTGTTTAAGCACTACGTTTCCTAAGTTTAAGGGATATAATCCGGGATTATCTTTTAAATTCTTAATAATAATATCGCTCTGTATAACTGGTGATTGAGTCAGCAGGGTACAGACGATGAAGAGGGTAGTAATCCTGAAAAAAGGGAGAGCAATAATTCCTTTTAGTCAGGGTGTTTTATATTTCAATTTTTTTTTTAAATTAGATTTAATTTTGAATTTCAACTTTACTTCTGAAATTTGTTTTAACAAATATTTTTTCATTTAATTGGAATGTTTGATTTTTCCGAATTGGTTTTAATTTTAAATTTAATCTTTACTTCTGAGATTTGTTTTAATAAATACTTTTTCGTTTAATTGAAATGTTTGATTTTTCTGAATTTGAATTTAATTTTAAATTGTTGTAAAGGTTTTTCTTAATTTAGCAATATCAATTATAAAGGTATGTTGCTGTGAACATTTAGTTTTAACGCGAGAAATATTATGATTATTAAAATTGTAAATACCATATTATGCTGGTCTTGTTTGTTTGTTAAGTGTAATTTTTATTTGTTTTTTCTGATTTAAATGATTTTAGTCTTAAGTTTTTTCTTAAGATATTATTTAAAAAAAAATACTTTTGATACTTAAAGTTACTGATTTATTTATTAGAATTTATTTGCAACACTTAAAGTTTTTCAAAAATTCAAGGGTGTGAACAATCTTATTTTTTCTAAACACACGGTTAAAAATTTAGTTATTTTGGCAAAATTTTTGATAAATGTTCTTTAATAGACTATTTGGTTAAAAATGATTTTATTTCGATTTTTAAGTGCTGGGAAATTTTGATTATTGAATTTTTAGATGAATCTGATTTCATTCCTTCTAAAGTAGATTATATAGCTACTAAATATTTTACAAATTTATGTTTGAATTACTAAATCTTATGAGTTGATTTTTATTGTCAGTTTCGTAACGGATGAAGGTATTTCGGGAGAGTAAAATACATCTCTGTGTTGAAAACATAAATTAGTCAAAAGAGTTTTTTTTTCTTCGTTTGAATGGTCTAATCTTAAATTGTTTTTTAAATTGTTATTTAAAATAATTATCTAAAATACTTTTAATGTTTGGAGTTTTTATATTAAAGTTGTTAAAAAAATTGTTATTTAAATTAATTATCTAAAATACTTTTAATGTTTGGAGTTTTTATATTAAAGTTGTTAAATCTGATAGACTGATTTTTGTTGAGTTCATAATTTTTATTTTTATAAGATTAAGGATTATAAATATTAATTTCTTGTATTTTATTTAAAGTATTAATTACGCTTGTTTTAAATTGATTATTGTATGATTTCAATTGCTGAAGGCATGACTAATTTTTCATTAAATTTTAATTTTGGAGTTATTTTAGTTCCATTTTTTTTATGCTGATAAATTTTACGAAAAGTTCTGTACACAGGGTTAACTGTAGGTTTTGTTGAGAAAAATAAAAATCTTAATTTTTAGGTTTGGAAAAATTACATTAGTTTCACTTTTTTTTTGTTTAGTTTTTACGGGTTGTAATAAAATGGTATCGTAGCTCTTTCTGTCTGAATATGCATCCATTTATAATCTATTCGTGCGGATAATTTTGAAAATAAATCGGATCCAATAAGTCCTATATAGTCTTGGTTAAAATTATATAAATAACATGTATGTGTTCCGTTTTCATAAAAAAGACTGGGGATTGGTAAATCTGCAATTAAGTTGTGTTGATAAATTCCATGAGATGTAACTATCTCGAATTCTGTTTCATAAATATAATTTGGAAAATGTTGTTGTACAAATTCTGGAGAAATTATTGTTTGTGAGCTACCTGTATCAATTAAAAGTTTATCGCCGGTGGCGGGAATTATAATATACGGAAGATCTGATTTTGAATTTATATTAAAAGTTAAAATATGCTTTTCCGAGGCTCTTAATGAAAATTTACAGTATCGTCTGGATCTGGATATTCGAGATAATCTGGGGTGTGATCTAAGTCTTGTGAATTATCAGGGTCAGAATATTCCTGAAGGTTTTCGTTAAAATTTTCTGGAGTTGAAAATTCTCCATTTTCAAATACATTTTCGGTTAAGTCTTCATATTCATCCGGAGGTTTTTCTTGATGATAATTTAAATGATTAAAATTTCTATTAACGTTTTGAGAATTTGCTCGATATTTATTGGGGAAATTTGATTGTTGAGTAGCTGGTCTTTTTATAGTGCTAAAGTCCATAGGTTCTGGTTTATTTGTTGGTGAAAAATTTGGTTTTGGTGCAAATGCATTAAAGCTTGAATTTTGAGTTATTCTAGAATTATTAGGATTGTTAAAATTCGTTGGACTTTTAAAATAGTTGGGATTTTGATTAGAATTACTTTTAGGATTTTGGTTAAAATTACTTCGATTTTGTTGGAATGGTCTTTGCATAAAATTTGGGTTATTAAATTTAGGTTGATATGAATTTCGTGTTTGAATATTGGAAGTTAAATTTGATTTATTTAATTTCTGACTTTGAAAATTATTTTGATTTTGAGAATATCTGATATCGATTTCTTCTTTTACTATGCTTAAGGCTTGTTCTAGTGAAGTTGGGTTTCTACTTCTTACGAAGCTTCCTAAGTTTTCATTTAGTCCACTTGTAAAAGTGCGAAGTGCTAAATCTTTGTTAGCCTTTAATTTATAAGTGATAGGTAATGTCTTTTGATTCTTGACTCAGAGAAACTTTTGAATTATAAATAGCCAAATGGGTTCTAACTTTATTGAAAAATTCTATGGGAGAGTCTTTATTCTGTTTTAATTTAGTTAAATCAATTAAAAGATTCAATTCTGACCTTTGGTCACCAAAATTTTCAATTAAGACATTTTTTAAGTCTTTCCAAGTATCATACTGGTAACCTGTAATTACTTCTAACGCTTGACCTTTTAATTTATTCCTTATCGAATTTAAAATTACTTGGTTGATATAATCGTTTGAATTTTCTGTGCAAAATTTAGTTGCAATGATTTCTGCGGATCTGACAAATTCCGAAAGAGTGGCTTGATTACCATCATATGTGGGAATTTCATTTAGTAAAGCTACATTAAAATGTGGGGGAAACAATGATGCGTTTTGTTCAACCATATTTGGGTTGTTACAATTATTTAAAAATAAAATTCTAGGGATAGAATTCCTTGGTGAGCGTGATCGATCTCGTGACATAAAATTTTTACAATTGTTTCAAAATATAATTTTTTATCTAATACTTCAAGATAACTATTAACATAAAAATTTTGTAATTGTTAAAAAAAAAAATTCTAGGTGTTTTTACTTAAGATTCTCGCCTTAACATAAGAATTTTTTGTAGACAAAAATTAATTTTACTTTATTTGTTTCACTTGATTTTTAATTTTGTTTTATGTTAGTAAACAGTTTAATGACTAGGGGGTGCTTAACAGGGGGTAGGAGCCCTACGCGCAAGAACGCAAGCACAAATGCAAATTAAGCACACCTAGTATGTGCAGCAATTGGGCTGGCTTACTACGTTCTGCCTAATATTATAAATAAATATTAGAACTATGTTAGTATAAGTTAAAGTTTGTTTGAGATTAATTAGCTTTATAGATCAGGCGAACGCTTTAATAATTATTACTTTTGAAAATTATATTACGTTACTTTGTTGCCTTTAAAATTTTTACTTTGTTGTTTAGGCGAACGCTTTAATAATTATTACTTTTGAAAATTATATTACGTTACTTTGTTGCCTTTAAAATTAATTATTTTGCTTTTTCTTTAAAACTTAAAAATTATTACTTAGGCGAACGCTTTAATAGTCGTTACTTTGTTGCCTTTAAAATATACCTTTGCTTTTTCTCTAAAGCTTGAAAATTATTATTTTTAAAATATACCTTTGCTTTTTCTCTAAAGCTTGAAAATTATTATAAAAATATGCACTTACATTGTGCGTTAAAATTGACGAACGGCGTGCATTTACGTCCTGTTGTCTTCAATAAAAGGATGCGTCGATCCTGTTGATGTCGGCTGGCCTGCAAACAGCTAGGTCCTGAAGTCCGACTTTGGATAGTCTGCTTTGCGCTAGAGCGTTATCCAAAAGTTGTCCTGGGGTCGTCGTTGTTGACGTTGCCAAACCAGAGACTGATCCCAATGATCAAAAGTGGTCCCAATGACCAGATGGTTCCAATAACCACGGAGGAGCAGGAGCTGGGTCGACGGGCGCTTCTCACGATCGGGCGATGTTTGTCCCTGTTGGAGATGTCCGAAGATCCGCTGGGTGGTAGGTGTCGATTTGCGGCAAAGAGCTGAACCTCAAGGAAAGTTGCTGGTCGACTCGATGTTTGTAGTTTTCCAGGTTTTCCTCCACAAATCCGAACGACTGCGCCAGTTTTATTAAAAGGCCGCCGAAACGACTTTTTAAAAAACGTTTATTTTTATTTTACAATGAAATATAACATTGGAAGCACACAGATTAGCTGCCAGACAATTTCTTACATCTAGCTACGAACTAACTGGAACTTATCTTAGAGGTGCAAGCTACTTGTATATATACTATGTCTAATCAACTAAGATAAGCGTTATCTCTAAAAGGGAGCGCAAGACAGGAAGCCACGTGCGTTCAAGGTTGCAGACTTGCAATTCATACAAAGAAGCTATTTATCGTTCAAGGTTGCAAGCTTGCAGTTTTACACAGGGGGCCATTGTCTAGTCATAACATAACATACTGTCAGGTGTGAAGTATTAATAATTACATTTCGTAACTGACCTTGACTACTGTCATTCGCAAACATTCGCCCGCGCGGCTTGGTCTACTGTTTATTATGACATAAATTAGAAGTGTCGTAGATGCAAACCTTTGTTAAATCGATATTTATCTATTAATAACAGTAAAATTAAGGTCGTACATAAAATATTGTATGCAACGTGTAGGCTACTAAAAGTTGTTTATGCACGAGACATGTTATGCAATTCAGCCTTCGGCTTCGTTTAATAATTTTCATGTCACGTACATAAACGTCAACTTTTAGCACTTGTTGCATAAATAGCTATTATAGATCTTTTGAAGTACTTACATCAACACAAACTGCAGAAGCTTTGCAAGAAAATAATATAAGCAGCAACTACAACAGGTATTAATAGAGAGGAAATTCAAAATAACAAATAAGTAGTTATATTCATTAGGGATCGACCCATACCGATAATCGCTATCGGCATATCGGCTGAATTAGGGATATATCGGTATCGATCATATGCCAATATATCGGCAAAAATGAATTTTCTTTCAATATTTATTATAAAAAATGAACACTATAATGAGATCAAACAATGTGGAGTATAAAATATATACTATCTAATATTGAAAATACAATGTTTGTAAATTCTTATGTAAAAATATTAGGCTCTCGATCAAGTGAGTTACACCATGCAGCGAAATATCTTCCAGCTTCGTTTCGCTTCTGGAATGCACTGCATCAGCAAAAAATAAAAATGTAAAAGTTCAGTTCCCCCAACTGGGGGCGGGTTGCTATAGGGACACACAGTCTTCCGCCAGTAACGGGAATTTCAGGATAGGTGGAGAATGCAAGAGAGGCCAGGAAAAATGGAGAAGTACTGCTCCGACATGCCCTTCAGAAAAAGTACTATGTTGACTCAGGAAAACCACCTAAAAACCTGAATCAAAGCAGACGGTCACTGGAATCGAACCCACGACCTCCCAAATGCTAAGCAGACATGGTAACCACTAGTCTAGCGAGCTTGGCCCATCTTCAAAAACATTCGATCAGGTGATGTCATTTCAAGGTCTTGCATCATCAGAAATTGTTAATAATATTACCTAATAGGTCACGAGTAAAAATGATTGTGTTAAACTGCGTTATTAAAACGAAATGACAAGAAGACACCTGCGTAAAGAAACCTAAGCATAAGTTCGTATTTAGGGGACTACCACGCCCGAATCCAGCAAGTACCTGCGCATACGTACATGCATGTAGTCAAAAAGTAGTAGGAGAGAGCAATGAGAATATATCGGCCGATATATCGACGTATCGTCCTCAATTATATCGGTATCGGCCGTACAGTTTCATTGACTGGTTGCTTTTATTATTTATTGTTTATGTTATTTATATCCTAGTCTGACGTAGCCAATGTTTATCCTCTGTAAATCAAAAGGCTTTAAATAAATACATACATACATACATACATATATCGGTATCGGCAAAAAAACCCGTATCGGTCGATCTCTAATATTCATACTTTGAATAGAATGATTTCTCAACACCAAAACAGGGTAAATCTTGTCTGTTCATCTAGATAGATAGATAGGTATTAGGGATGTCGGCGAACCCGGGTAATAGTCAACCCGGTTATATTTTCTGGACCCGGGTACCCGAATAATAAATCATGTAATATCCATAAAGTCAGCCTTTTCGCAGAAGATGATAAAAACTTAAAAACAATAGGAATAAGCTCTAGAAAAACAAAACCATGCAGTCTAATAACAAGATTCACCCCATAATGTTGTTTCTTGTATTATATAAGGCAGTAAATCCACTTTACGGTAATATGCAACCCGTCAATAGTACCATTAAATTTAAATCGCGTCAGTATGGGTTGAAGTAACATAAACATCCTCTGTGTGATGTTGATGCTGCTACGAATTTCGGCTAAAAGATCACGTACTTGATAGCACTTGGAAGTGTGAAAATATTTACGAATAACAAACGACTTGCAGTTTGAATTGGTGAGTTGAGTAGGTACTATTTCAATTTAGTTCATTTTAAAACTCGCGGCGTTAAAATGTATGTTCAAAGAAAGGTCAATGTTACATGAGTAAACAGTGTAAATACTGTAAAAAACTAGTAAGTGAGGTGTTTGAATGTAAGATTTGTAAGTCTTATTTCCATAGAAGGTGTGGAATCCAAGCAAAAGTAATGGATAGTAATAATGCTGTTCTGGAAGAGAAAGTGAGGTTAGGTCGGATGGTAAATCAAATGAAGATTCCTTATTAATTACAAAAATTATGGAAGGAATGAGGAAAGAATTTGAACAGTTTAAGAAGGAGACCGAAGTTATGTATAAAAAGGAAATACAGGAATTGAAGGATAGCATGAAATTTATGGAAGAAGCGTTTGAAGCACAAAAAAAAGAAATGTGGAATATGATATCTTGAAAGAGAAAGTGTATATTTTATAAGATAAAGTAAATACCATGGAACAAACGATAAAATTAACAATCTGATTATTACAGGGGCCCCAGTTCAACCAAATAAAACTACAACGGAATTAGTACAATCGATCTTAAAAGCAATAGATGCAGAAACAAGAATTGAAGAAATAGAGGAATGTTACAGGATTGGAGAAAACATTGTGTTGAAATGTTCCAAAAATGAGTTAAAACAAAAATTACTTAAAAGCAGGAGGGACAAAGGAAGCCTATACACTAAAGATTGTAGACTAGAAGGGTCAAATAAACAAATATATCTTAATGAAGATTTAACGAAAGAAAATCAGTTACTGTTTAAGCAGGCTCGAGACTTCAAGAAAGAGAAAGGCTACAAGTTTGCTTATTGTGTAAATGGAAAAATTTATATAAAAAAACAGGAAGGTGATCGGACAATAAGAATAAAAAACAGTATTGATTTATGCAGTGTAAACTAATAACTCCAAAAGTTAGTAAACATTAAGTGGGGTTTTAATTAAAATTCGGGGGGATAGAAAAATTAAATTTATTTTATGTTAATATTAGAAGTGTGCTTGATAAGATAGACGAAATAACTTATTATTATGTCGAAAAAATAAAACCAAATGTACAAGTAATAATTTTGACAGAATCGTGGCTATATACTAGTGAAACTCAGTATTTTAATATTAAGGGATTTAATGCAATACATGCCTGCAGAAGTGGTCGAAGAGGGGGTGGGGTAGCACTATATATTAGGGAGGATATTCAGTACAAGCTAATTCAGAAGCTCACTGGCACATTTGAAGATTGTGAGTGTGTCACGGTTGAACTGCAGAAACAAAAATGTCACCTAGTTGGCATTTATCGACCACCTTCAGTGCCGGTCAACAAATGTAATAGAATTTATTAATGAAGAAATGGGAGAGTTACATAGAAAAAAAACTATAATAATTGGTGACTGTAATATAAATCTACTAAAGAATGAGAATGAGGTTAGAAATTACAAAAACATTATAGAAACGAACGGGTTCACATTGCAAAATAGTGTAGATGAGAATAATGCAACCAGAGTAACTGAAAGTGCTAAGACTGTAATTGATCATGTAATAACGAATAAAAGTATGGAATGTGGGATAAAACTGTTGGATACGCCAATTACTGATCATAAAATTTTGCTTGTAAATGTAAAAAATATAAAGTTAAGTAAGAAAAAATGGTTATTAAAAACCCGATTTAATACAGAAACCTTCTGAAATTATGTTGAGCAAGTTGTTCGTAATGAAAATATAAACAATTTTGAGACTTTAGTGGAGAGTCTAAGTGAAGTAAAAAAAAGGTCACAAAATCAGATCAAAATAAAAGTAATTAATAACAATAACTGGATGAATATAGAAATGAAGGAGTTGATGAAGAGCAGAGATAAAATGTATATGTAAGGTGCAGAAAAAACCTTGGAAATGAAGCATTAAAGGAACAGTTTGAGGAATTAAAAAGATTGGTAAACAAAAAGGCAAAAACACTAAAGAAAACTTATATTAAAAATGCTATAACTAAAGCAGGTACAGATCCAGGGAAAATATGGAATAATTTAAATCAAATCCTAAGGAAGAATAAGCAAGTTAAAAAGAAACAAATTATGATAACAGAGAATGGAAAAGAAATAGTAAACAAAAAATAAATGGCAGACGTGTTCAATAACTGCTTTGTAAATATAGGCAGCCAACACAATACAACTGCGAATGTGAATATAAATAGCCAAGAGATAAATACTGGGGAAACTATATTCTTAGGTCCATGTACAGAAAAAGAATTAAAAGAAGCAATAGGTGAAATAGCAGCCCACTCAGCGCCTGGCATGGATGGCTTAACTGTGAAGGACATTAAAGATGTTTATGATATTATAAAGGATAGATTGATAATTATAATCAATAACTGTATTTCCTCGGGAAATTTTCCAAGTGTTTTGAAAAAAGCAAAGGTGATCCCCATACACAAAGGAGGAAGTGAAGGAGAACTATCAAACTATCGACCTATTTCACTTTTAAGTGTATTTTTAAAAATAATGGAAAAAATACTGAAAAAGAAAGTATTGGACTATTTGAATAAGAAAGTTAAATTTGATAAGCATCAATATGGGTTCCAGGCCAAAAGTAGTACACAAACTACCGTGGTAGATTACCTAAAACATGTAAATAACGAAATGGAAAATAAAAAAATTGTAATTGCAGTTTATATTGATTTGCAAAAGGCGTTTGATATGGTTAACCATGATATTTTACTTCATAAATTGGAAAGGATGGGATTTAGAGGCTTAGCATATGAAATGATGAAGTCGTATCTAACTGACAGAATGCAATGTACAGAAATAGATGGAGTCCGAAGTAATCAAGTACAGGTGAAGACAGCAGTACTGCAAGGGTCTGTACTAGGACCAATCCTATATTTACTATAAGTACAAAGTCTGATGCAAATGAAATTGAAAGGTCGCTACTTTATGTTTGCAGATGACACTGTGTTAGTATATAGTGGAGTTAGCAGCAACCAGTTAGAGGGAGAAATAAATGAAGATCTTAAGAAATATACAGCATAGCTACAACAAAATAAGTTAAAGATAAATATTAAAAAGACGGTATACATGCAGTTTAATCTTAAAAATCTAAAAACAGATATTTCTGTAATAAAAGTAGAAAGCGAATCATTGAAGCTTGTAGACAGTTATAAATATCTGGGATTAATAATTGCCAGCAACTTAAATTGGGATGCACATATAGAACATGTGAAGAAAAAAATTGTTCCATTTGTTGGGGCAGTAAGAAGGTGTGCAGAAAATCTGAACAGGAAAACAAGAAGAATGCTGTATAATGCATATATTGAAACTCATCTGAGATATCTTTTAATTGCGTGGGGTAATGCTGTTCCAACAACATTAAAAAAACTACAAGTGGTTCAAAATAAAGCAGTGAGAGTGATATTTAATAGCCCCTATGAACATCATACTGAAGAAATCTATAAAACAAATGAATTGACAAATTTAACGACTACTAAAAATCGAACAATGCAAGTTAATTTATAAAGTACAGTGTGGTTTAATTAAAACTGAATTTGAGTTGAAGAGAGTGGAAGGTCATGAATATAGTACCCGCATCAGGAGAAAATATCAACTAGCACGACCGCGAACGAACCTGGGAATAAGCAAAAGTTTTTATAGTGCCATAAAAACGTTTAATCAATTACCAGACTCTATTGTTAATTTAAATAACTATTATAGTTTTATCAATCAATTAAGAGTTTATTTTGCATCGAGTAACATCTGCAATTAATTTATTATATACATTACTTTCATATATATTTAGATTGGTACAAACATTAATTTATTTATTTTGTAACTTTTGTTTTACTTATGTTATACTTTGAACATATGGGATGTGTTTTCAATGTATCTATGTAGGCTTCGGTACCAGCTGGTTTGCTGTTTTGGAGTCAAAGTAAACAGTTAAAAAAAAATGCTTAGAGCATAGAGCTTGAACATTGTAGGAAACTACAGAAGTACAAACAAAACAAACTCATAAAAAAAAATTGCCTGTATGGAAATATTTTCATTCGCAAGAAAATAATAAGGTAAAATGTAAAATCTTCGGGTACCCGAGAGTACCCGGGTTTGATTTTAGACCGGGTACGACATCCCTAATAGGTATTTATTGGTGCTAATATGCAACAAGTGCACTTACAAAAGTCAAAAAAATGTAATAATTAAAAGATTACAATGAAATTAAAACTAATAAGAATCATGGTTTCAAATGTCATTCAAGGACACGAAGTTGGCGAGACCGCAGACCAAGCAGAGCCCGGAATTCCCAGACCGCGCTGTGGCACTGAGTGAACTCAAATATGCAACCGGGTATATTACAAAATAAATCAATACAAAAAGTTCCTATTAACCCATCCATAAAAATCAAAATTTAAAGTTATAAGGTCTTAAAAAGTCTCTTTTTAAAATTTAAATACAATTTAAAGACAAGCAGAGTGTGCTGTGGAAATGATTGGACAGCATTTTTAATATTTATTATGAATTAGTAAATTGTACTTTATTTTTGTTTAGTTTATTTAATTTAGTAAAATTGGACAGTTTTCTTACAATCATTAAATTTTAGTTATTTTGTTGATATTAAAATAAAATAAAACAAAACTAATTTTGGTTTTCAAGCATGGGTTGATGGGTTAATCAGAACTTTTTGTATTGTTTTAATGTGTAGTACTAAGGCGGTCTATATTGTTCCAGACCATGACACTGGGCCTATAAAGTGACCTTTGGAATGGCCTACCACAATCTGGCAACATGGCTTTGCCAACCTTTAACAAAAAATTACTGGTTTTGGTCACTAAATGAGCAACCTGTCAATGCGCTATCCCTGTCATTGTGATGCATGCCAGTTGCAAAAAAATCTATAAAATCACTGCTATTTACACCGCAGTGTGTCACTTCAACGCAATATTCGATTTAAAACAATTCCTAATGGGTAGGTACCTAATTTTCCATTGCAAGTAAATTGTTACTAATTTTCAGTTTAACTAAAACAGTAATTTCTTAAAAATAACTTGCCTGGAAGCTAGTGCTATTGCAGTCAGAACAAGTCCCTACATCTTATTACCCTTTATATCTGCTCTTTTAAAGTGCTTTTCACACACAACACTAGCCTTTCCAATCCGCCACTGCTCTAAATGCAAAATGTCTTTCCATTTTTGTGCCACTGTTCTATTAGATGGAAACTTGAACACGCTAACATATGGAGCAACTGATGAAGCGTAAGTTGACTTGCAGCTTGGTACGTAACACTTCGAAGACATTTTTAGAACTTATATGAACTGCCTTGTCAAGATAGTTTTTAATGTCAAATATATTTCAAACAAACAAAACTTAGTGTGTCTTGGAATGGACTACCACACAATCTGGCAACAGAGCCAGTGTCATGGCCTGGAACAATATAGACCGCCTTGGTAGTACCTATATCCTGTTAAAGCGAAGCAGTCTATTTAGTGGACACCATGTATAGTATGAAAATCTTGAATATAAAAAAATCAAAGATGTTTGACATATTTTAATTTTGTAATGTAGGTACTTATAAACCTAAAAGCACTATACAATATAAAAGGTTCATTAAAAAAACATGTGGTAGGTATTTTAAACTCAATTTTCAATATATAAACTAGCGACATAGTTATAATAAAAAATATTATTGGCAATTTCTATTAACAATGCAAAAATATAGAAATTTCACTTAATATTCACTATATAAAAAAATACGTTGGTAACTACACTCAAAGAGTACCTACCTATATATAGTTTAGTTTAAACTATGTACTCTGCTATAATATTATTTCACCAAAAAAGTAAAATATTCAACATTGTTCTACATCTGCAACACTCTTCTGATAAGCTTCTGCTACTTTCCCATTGCTAAAACAAACAGTGCCACCCCCTCTGTGCCGTTGAGGAGTCTATAAAAGAAACAATTTGAAACATATTCGAAGTTAACTAGAATGTTCATACTGCTCTGTTGATGTCTCCCACACAAACCCATTTTGACGAGGTATTGTCTGTGGTTGCAACTGCCCATTTAGAATGATCCGTAGTGGTTTTAAAGGTACAATTTGCTGTACCTACAGAAACTAATTTAACATTCTTTATTCTGGAAATTATATGTAGTACTTAGTGAAAATAATTTTTAAATGATTGTAATCCATTACTTGTAACGTGGCCCACATTGCGACGGTATACGACCAGGTTCATTGGGCCATGTTTCAACCAGCAAGCTGCTGTTTAGAGTTGGAGCTACCCAATCACCGTATAACTCTTTTGCAAATTTAGGGCTTTTAGCAAATGAGAAAAACATGACCCCGTCTATTGATTTTATGGTTTGCAGGTGATACCACGGGGCAGCTTTTACAGTTACGTTATTCATTATGTCTGCTAATTTAGGCAGTACAGGTTCTAAGTTGCTGGGCATATTACGGGCGAAAATATTGGGTAAATTGTACTGTAGCTGTGTGCCTAAAAGTAATAATTTTGTTATTTTATCATATAAAATTCTTATAATAAACCCAACAGACCTACTGAATCCAAGTTTTCAAGATCTAAAGAAATGCATAAAAAGCTTTGCCCATATATGAAGCCGTTATGAGGGTAATAATATTTCCCAGCATCGGTTGCTGGGAAACGAGGCACCGAATGCACTAGCCACAGGCCACCATCTTTATTTCCTATAAGCAGGCCCTTGGTGTGCCCTTTTTTGAAATTGATGGACCCATCAGGTAATTCGTCATTGTACAAAATGTATACATTATCGGAATTCTAATGGAGGAACTTGATGAAATGTTACTATTATTTTTTGTTTTAAAATAATTACTGTTGTAAAAAGTGGTTGAAGAGTTAGCCCCAAAATAGAATTTGTGTCGTTTATAGATACACTTGATAATTTCCAACTGTCTGCATTGTTAGAAGTCATGTATGCATAGGCTGCGCCCTGCGAGACCAAAGGGTCGCCATTTGCTTGCTGGGGTAATTTATTAAGTACGTACCTTAAAACAGATGATTAGTAATTTTAGTATAATATAAAATATTTCCTTACCAATCTACTGGATTGTTATTGTGATCCATGCATTGTAGGGCGTGTGAACAAAGACATAGCACTGAAATGATTGCAAAGCTTAGAACACATTTACACATTTTCATTTTCTAAAGTGTAATGCTGTATGCATTAAACAGTACTTGGTACATCAACCTTTTGTATTGAGTGTATCTCAGCAATAACAAACAGCATTTATCTTTGACTCATGATAGAGGTAACCTTGACCCATAACATACTATATTAATTCAGGGAATTTTCTTTGTTGATTACAAGCAATTCCTGCTCCCTTGTTAGGTGATCACATGTTTAAGATATGGTAGCTGAAGATTCTAGTTAACCGTCTAATACCTACATCTAACTAGAAATAAGTGAACTTCATTCTAAGTTACTTATAGCAAAACCTTTAATTTTGCACTGTTGTGACAATGAAGTATCAGCTTCCATTGTCTTCAGTCTTTAAGCACTATATTTATTCTAAGATAAGACCTTTATTTCGATATAAAAATTAAATAGTTTGAACAATTATCTTTATAAATACCTAGGTACAGCTGATTGCAAATAAAACTGGGACAGCTAATATGTAATATTGTAATATGAAGTACAATAACATATTAAATACTCGTAATTATGTTCCTTTTCTTATGCTTCTATCTTTAATAATATTTTATGTATTCACCTACGGAAATATAAGTTAGAGAAAGTTTCACACGTTATTAAAAACGCAAAAAGTAGTCTCAAGACTTGTCCCACTTTTATTTGCAATCAGCTGTACATACCTAGTAATATTTGGTGTCACTAGACGTATTTTGTTCAAAAATTTAAAATTGTTTATTCGCAACCATATACCGGGTGCTGACTTGCGCGACACACCATAGGAATTTGCATAGTAAATTCTTTATGTTCAATTATTTGCTCCCCTAATTATTTTAGAGTTAAAGTGTAAATACATTTTTTGTAGAGAAAAAAATACTGCATCCATTCATACTGTTGCTAACAATTTTTCATTTTCCGAAACCGAAGGAATGCAAAAAACAAACTAGCATTTTCACAAAAATCAGTGATGCCATGGAATTATTGAAACAAGCCAATGCCAACGCAAATGCGTGCGGCGCGACAATATGTGCTGTTTGTTAATTTGTTTGTTTGTCATTGATGTTTGACGTTTATAATAATTCATTATTAATTATGTTCTGATTAATGTCTCTAAGGTACCTAGACCTTGTCCATAACAAAAATGGTTTTACGAGCACAAAGCAACCACTAATAGAGCGATTTCTCAAACAGTAAGCTTGAATAAAAGTTTCAGCGCCCTACAACGGGTGGGCCAGAAACTATTCCAGCAAGGCGGCAAAATTTAAATACGCCATTACTACGATATTTGGATTAATCACAAAGCAACCACTAATAGAGCGATTTCTCAAACAGTAAGCTTGAATAAAAGTTTCAGCGCCCTACAACGGGTGGGCCAGAAACTATTCCAGCAAGGCGGCAAAATTTAAATACGCCATTACTACGATATTTGGATTAATCAAGGATATACGGTCAACACCAATACAAATTTTGCATATACATAATTTGCCTTCATCAGAATCTCGATTTTAAAGTTTTGAACCGCATAAATCGGAATATGCAAAATCTTTATAGGTTCTGAAGTTTACAATAATTATGGAAAATTCAAACAAAATATTTGCGAATAACAAATATATTTAAGTAATTCAAATAGCAATATTGTTTAATAGGTATTGTCAATCTTACAATAGTCGTGCTCAATTGCAACAATTTGCTTTGGTTAAAAATGCTTTTCACGCATTTTAAATGATTTGTCGGTGTCAGTTTGACGTATGAGTTTACTATTTACGCACTTTTCAAAAGGCGGACAGGTGACACCAGCGCCTCCTGACGGATGGGCCAATCTCTAAAAATTATTTGATTTGACAGATGCATTCAGAAAACGCTTGTATTAGTAGGTTTTTCTATGCCGTTGGGAAACTTGTGTCTCCTACACTAAATCGGCACAATTTGAAGCAACACACCAATCACATACCGACCCATAATTAATTATAGTTTGGTTCACAACCTTGTCGAGTGGCGACACTAGCGCCCTCCGACGGGTGGGCCAGTCCCTAACAATTATTTGACAGGTGCATTTAAGAAACTCCTCTATTAGTGGTTGCTTTGTGGACTGGATAATCGCCCCGCACACACTTGCGTTGGCATGGGCTTGTTTCAATAATTCCATGGCATCACTGATTTTTGTAAAAATGCTAGTTTGATTTTTTGCATTCCTTCGGTTCTGGAAAATGAAAAATTTTTAGCAATAGTATGAATGGATGCAGTATTTTTTTCTCTGCAAAAAATGTATTTACAGTTTAGCTCTAAAATAATTAGGGGAGCAAATAATTGAACATAAAGAATTTACTATGCAAATTCCTATGGTGCGTGGTGCAAGTCAGCACCCGGTATATATAATGTTAACATTCCTGACCTCATTTGAGTGGGGGAAGTCGTACATTTCAGCCTGCTACTTTCCGCACTCACTTCCCGCTCAAGTGCGGGAAGTACATTCCCGACCCCTGAGTAGGTAGGGACACTGGGAATCTCGTTGATCCATTCATGCGCGTCACAACCTGTCGTATCATAATATAATAATTTTTCCAATTATTGTTTAGAATAAAGTGGTTGCGAATAAAATAGTATACAAACCTCGACAGGAAGTTTCCTTAGTCTCGAGATAATAGCTGATTTCGACGCTTCGCGTCTCAATCAGCTAACTAATATCTCGACAGTAATGAAACACTTCCCATCTCGGGCTGTAATATACTATTAAATCAAAACTTCTGCTTTAATTATTAAAGTATTTCAAAGCCATTCTTTATTAAATTCATTTACTATATTAATCTTTTTAAGAAAGGGATTTTATAGCCCTTAAGTAAACTTCTGCTTTAATTATTAAAGTATTTCAAAGCCATTCTTTATTAAATTCATTTACTATATTAATCTTTTTAAGAAAGGGATTTTATAGCCCTTAAGTATCTGTCACGTTGCTACTATTTTAGTCTTTGTAAAAAATCTGTAAAGGGATTTACATAGAACTTGTATTGTATTCCGCTGGGGTTTGAACTCCGCCGCATCTGCGTAGCAATTGTAACCGCATCGATAAGCCGTACTGCACCATCCAGTCTTATTGCAATCAGTGTGGCACGTTCTTCTATTTAACGAACGGTCTTATTGTTGAAACGTTTCGACTCTTGTGTGACATTATTCTGTATCTGTTGAATCATATTTTCGGCAAGTGTAAAGCCTGACCTGTGTGAAAATTATTACTAATCTATTTTAAAGTTAATGCAAAAATAAACAAAACTTAATTTTTTAAGGTGCTCACCCTATATATATTTGTCTGAAATTTTCTCGGTTTCATGCCAGGTAAACATATAATCGGCATGCAAAATATCGTCATCTTCCAATTATTAGTTTTTGAGTTATACCGCCGACAGACAGGCAGACACACAGACGGAATTGAGAAAACCTGTTTTTCGTCATCTAGAGACCCTGAAATGTAAAGATCTGAAGAAATCTCAGAAGGTGATTTTTTTGCGATTACAATACTTCCTTTGTTGTTTAGACGAGGGAAGTAAAAAAAAATATTCAAAATCTTAAACACATTTGAGACTGTCTGCTTTGTACTATAGGAATTGGACAGGAAAAACAAAAAATGTATGGTATTACTGAATTAACCAAATTTACTCATAACTTTATATAAAATGTTCATATGCAGGCTTCATGAGGGAATTAAAGGTAATTTAAGTTTATTTAATCTGATTAAATTAATTAAGTAAACTTTCATTTAGAAGTTAAGGCAAACTTATTACCAACTACAACTGTTGTAGTCATGTATTCCTTTACAAACACGTTATTTATTTATTTATTTTCAGGAGTATATGGCCTAGATGATTTCTGAAACTTCTTTGTGGCGTGAATCTATAATTCATACTCTTATTTGGGTATTTCGCCAATCTATAAATTAAAATGATTAAATAACGTAAATAACGAATGTTTCGAGGGACAATCTGCCCTCGTTATCAACGATTAACAATTAAAAAAGAACATTTTTATTCGTTGATAACGAGAGCAGATTGTCGCTCGAAAGTTCGTTATTTACGTTATTTAATAATTTTAATTTACAGAGTGGCAAAATACCCAAATAAGAAAATAAATTATATGGCCAAATCAGCAAAAAATACATACACCAAATGTGATTAAAATAGAGAAACAACTGTTTTTTGCTTCTGCATTTTATTCAAATTCAATTTTATGCAACCACTTGCGCAAACTTTGGTGGTAGAAGTTCATTCTAATGACCATCAATCAGTTTAAGCAACTAAATAATTAAGTTTTTGTGGGCTTATGGTTAATTTTTGTGAATAGTTTATTATGCAAAGTTGGTCTGGGTCTGGCAACGTTGAGGGGAAGGGGGTGGAAAAACTACATAAATATCGTGTATATAAAAGTTGTAAGTACGAAGGTGGTACATATTTAAACTAGTTTTGATTAAACAGGGTGGCTCAAAAAAGTGTCGCGAGTCAAACGACTTACTATTTTTAAATAGAATGCCGTATATTTAAGTCGCTTAAAAGATTTGCATTGAAGCACTTATAATAAGTTGTATGGGTCTAACGTCAACTGTTTTGGAGATACTATCCATTCACAAAACTCGTGAACTGTCAAAATGCTGTCAAGTTGGTACCTTGTTTAAATTTTGTTTTGGAACTTCTGCTTGCTGATTTTGGCAGCACTGAAATTTTTGAAATTTAAAAACTTGACTTATCACACTTTCTTGTAAAAAATAATCTCCAAAATTCTTTAATTTGTGTGCATACACTTCAATTGCAATGGAACAGAAACGAAAGAGGGTTTTATTATTGAAAAGGGAAAAAGGGTATAGTTAATTATTACAAGGAAAAACTTGTAACACATGTAACATAACCTAACATTAAATATTACTAGAAATCACTAGATCCGAAGTACATTCCCAAAAAAACTGTAATTTCCAGGTACACTCAGCAAATATTTAAAAAAGTTGACGTTGACAGTTCACGAGTTTTGTGAATGAATAATATTAACGATTTTATACAAAAAATGCCGAACTTCAGGTGGCTGCTGTAAGTAACAGAAAACAATTAAATGAAGGAAAACCAAACCAAAAAATTATGTTTTTCGCGTATTATCTTCAGAGTGTAAAAAAATGTATCTGGGTATTATTCCTATACAGGGTGTTCAACATTTGCAAATTTAATAATTTCGAATTTTTTGCAAATGGAACGGCCTACATATAGTCTGTTCAGTAAACATAAAAACACAAAGTGGCCTTTGATTTCCAAAATTTCAAGAGTGTACTTCCAAAATTCATCTTTGTCTAGGAATGTACTTCCAAAAAGTTACTAAAACAAATAGGTTAAGGGTGTGACATTTACTTACTATCTGCCATAAATGTTCTAATAACTACTTTTAAGGATATTATACAAATACTGTTTGGATACTATTGATGTAGCGTTTATTCATAGGTATATTTATTAAATTTTATAAAAGTTCAGGTGAAAATTTCTAGAAAAATATCTACTTTAACACTGACAATGAGAAATAATAAGTGTCATTTTTAAATACAAATCTGCCTTTATATAGGTGTGGCAAACCTTTGCAAAACAAAATACAGAATCCCTAGTAGAAAAGTTATATGCACATGCCAACTTCAAAAAAATTAAAATGTTTTTATGTTTAGTGAAATATCACTGCTTCCTACACTTACAAGCCATGCTGTTAGACTTGGCAACATTGCATCTCTGGTAGTTGGTGGTCCTAAATTACAATACTCCAATTTGAAATAATTTTGCTTTAAAGAGCACAATTTTACTCTTTAACCTATTTTACTCTGTAATTAACTAAATATAGCTTCTGTAATTGTGACATTTATTTACATAGTCAAGTAATACAAACATTTAACAGTAGGTACATTTATAAAAATAAAACAACTTAACCTATGTAACCCATAGATAAAAGAACATTTCCGTAATTATTTTAAAGTTTATAACTTTCTATACACTACTGCTGATTGAGAGTACAGCACATATGCAAAAACTATGGTGCTACTGCTGTAAATAATCTTATTTGAACATAATAAACTTATCTGCTCGGTAACATCTAAATTTGTGTGACGTAAATTGTTCCATAAACTTCGAAAAACTGCTGATGTCATCATTTAAAAACACTTTCACTTTTTGTGCATGTCTTTCTAATACTTGTCTACTTCTACATTCAGGATTTGTCCTTTCTTGAGGCGCTTTCGACGACAAATATGTTGGTAAATTTAGAAATACGCTTGGGACAGCATTGTCAGATAATCAAGGGTAATGTAGCAATAGTTCTGCAGATCCCCACTCTCATTTCTAACGTTTACAAATGTCTTTTCCATTAAAATGTATTTCACACACGACAGCACTTTTTCTTGGGGTCCAACGTTCTCGTGCTGTTGTACGAAGCCATGCTTTCTTTCGGATCTCGTCCATTGGAAAAGAAAATGTTGTTATAGTTTGCATACGATTTTCTTGTAAGGTACTGTTGTAGTTGGTGCACGGCGTCTTCGTGGCATTCTAAATATAAAATTAAAAGTTACAAGAAATGCCCTAAAAATGAGGTTAGTTTGTTACTTACTTCAGTGAAATGCTTAATAAAAACCTATAAATTCTAGCAGCAATTTTACTTTCACTTAACACGAACAGTACAGTAATATACATAAATGTATTTCTTCAAACTTAGAGCAGTCCAACATATTAATATTTACTCAAACGCCACATATGAACAGACGTTTTTATAAATAAACAGTACAAAAATTGGTCTACGATCAGCGTTGCCAAATCTCCAATAGCATGGCTTGTAAGTGTAGGAGGCAGTGTCAGTTGTGTTTATTGCTTTTGGTGAAGCAAAATAGCCCATTAAAGTTCTGCCATTTCCACTTATTATGAATGTTAGTAAAGTCGGGAAAGTTTTAATGATAACATAATAAATTCCCAAAACTGCAATGGTTGTCCAAACCAAACTTTGAATTAAAAAAGTGTAAAACATACAACAGCTTTATAAAATTCTGATATGTTTAGGGATAATTGCAGAATTTGGAGATAATGAGCACCTGTGAAGTGGACCAGTGCGAGTAATGCATGATTATGATTGTGTAGTATTATTAGAGCAATCAAGGAATTCTACGCCTACTCCACTGCACGAAATGTAGTTATACCGACTTTTTAAACTAAGATAATAATTAGAGGTGTGCAAGTGGGGTTTCATTATCCTCACGGTCTCACAAAAATAAATATAAGATACAGTACAATAAGAGAAAAATAATTACCTATTCAATTACTTATCCATGATTAACTACTATATACCGGGTGGCCAATTAAGAAGGGCACTCGGCCCTATCTTAAAAAGTAATTGTCGTAAAGACTTGGGTTAAATAAATTTATGACTAAAGCGGCCAAGAGAAAATGCTGGAAATTATTTTTAAGTTTCTAGAATGGCCGCCAGGAGGCGTAATCGCTTTCTTGAATTTTAAATCCCGTTTTTGAGAAATATTTTTATATTACAAATAGCTAAAATGGACACCATTTTAAAGCTGAGATAAATTCGATTTTTTTTCCTTAAATGCTTTTTGCTCTATCTCTTAAGGGAAAGTGGTGAGGGGTGTCCGAACATTTTCGGAAATAAATGTCAATAATTTCAAAATGCTGAACGGATTTTGTCAAACTTGGAATCGTTGAAAAGGGCTTTTCTTAGGCTATCAACGCTGCCTTGACGGGATTGATTTAGATTGCTTGTGTCGCCGCTACAGGGCGTTTTGCGACAACACTGTAAATGAAATGGATTTTCTCAAAAAAATTAAATGCAACGATATCACTTTTATTGCAATAAAAGATAGCTAAATAAGGGTCTAACACGCTAGTAAAAACCGCATTTCGATATATCATTCCTAACCTAAAATATCAGTAAAATAAATTAAAACTCGAAATCATATCGCATCTTTGGGAATATTTTCAGTATACCTGCCATTATTAAATCCTAATTATCGTTCTTTTAGAAATATATATATAAATTTACTGTTAAAATATCAACATTATACAGCCTTCTAGCTACTTTATTATTTATTTTAGCCCCAATAAACCTTATATCAAATCAAATAGGATAAAAACCTACATTTTAACACTATCAAAAAGTTTTTATCTTCAATTGTTTCAGAGTGGTGACGTCACATTAAATTTTTTAAATGACACTGTATATATTTTTTTACATTTTCTGGTAGAGGTTTTTTTTCTCTTTTCAACAATATAAATATTTTATGCCCTTACATAAGAAAATTTTCGAGAAAAATTAAAAAACTTTTTTATCGGTGGGAAGCCACGATACAAAACTATAAACAAAAATGTAACTCAGAAAAACAAAACAGTAAACACTTTAGATTATTCTGTAATCTGATAGTTAAAGCGTTTGGCTACTATTTGTTTTGTTTTTCTGAGTTACACTTTTGTTTACAGTTTTGTATCATGGCCTCCCACTGTGAAAAAGTTTTTGTAATTTTTCACGAAAATTTTTTATGCAAGTGCATGAAATATTTCTATTGTTGAAAAGAGAAAAAAAACCTCTACCAGAAAATGTAAAAAAATATATACAGTGTTATTTAAAAAAATTGCATGTGACGTCACCACTCTGAAACAATTGAAGATAAAATTTTTTTGATAGTGTTAAAATGTAGGTTTTTATGTGCCATTTGATTTGATATAAAATTTATTGGGTCTAAAATAAATAATAAAGTAGCTAGAAGGCCGGGCATTTTTTGTTGAACAGACTGTATTTAAAATGTCAATAATAATTAATACTCATTCAATATGATTTAATATTGCCCTTCTGTCCACACGCGTCTATCAGGATACTCCATCGCATAGATTCTAACAGAAACAGTTGCGTTTTCATTGTTTTGAAAATAAACATGAAACATATCAAACACTTCTACAGGTGGAAAACACATTTTTTACAAATAAGGCCACCAAAATACACTATAAATAGCTGCAATCTTAATATGATTGACCAGAGCCGGATTAAGGGGGGGGGGGGGCTAAGGGGGCTGCAGCCCCGGGCCACCGAATTTCGAGGGCCTCGAAAGATTCGAAGGTTATAATCTAGTGCGGTTTCTAATCATTTAGATCCCTTTGTACCAGTTGCAAAATTGGGAATGGGGCCTCTAAAAAAATTTAGCCCTGGGCCTCACATATCCTTAATCCGGCTCTGTGATTGACACTTAAACACCACCATTATAATTTTTGCTATTTGGTTTTCCAAAGCACACTTGGATTTTAAAAAATTCGAATTTCGTGTGGACAGAAGGGCAATATTCAATCATATTGAATGAGTATTAATTATTATTGACATTTTAAATATAATGTTGGTATTTTAACAGTAAATTTATATATAGTTTGCTAAACGATAATAATTAAGATTTAATAATGGCAGGTATACTGAAAATATTCCCAAATATGCGATATTATGTTATGACCTAGCGATACCCACACGGGGTGAGTATCGCCCAACTGGTTGAGTCCGGGAAAGGATGGCACGCTCGCCCTTAGATTCGTTAAAGCAGGCTAAAGGCCTCGGCTGAAGCGCTCAGGGAGTTGGGCGTGGTGCAAACGGTTCCATCACTGGGCAAGCGTGGCGTGGCATAAACGGGATAAATCAAAATTGAGAGGGCGCCACCAAGTCTGCCTTTAATTGTACTCGTGTAACTGGACCGGGACGGTTAGACGAGACGAAGAGTACCCTGGGTACTACTTCTTGAAGGTACTCGAGGGGCATCGAGCTCAGGTTACAAATTCGAGGAATATATACTTGGGTTACTTATTAGGGCCTCATAATCACATAGGCATCTATTGACTGAAGGATACAGCACAAACCCCTAAGGGCAACGATTACGTCGCCTTGATCACACGCAGGGCTTAGCCTAATGCCCCAGCTGGAGATAGCGCGCTAATACTAACGCACACATAATTAACAAAATGGCCAATGCCAATACAGTAGGCTCAGATGACCCGTTAAACGATCTGCCGGAAGTTACTGACTCAACGTATATACTACAGAGGGTCGAGACCCATTACTTTACTGCGACAGTGTCGCGGGGTCAAGCCAAGCACAGAATAAATGGTTAATTATCGGTAAGGTGCCCAAAGCACAAAGATTGGAAGAAAAATATATCGCTTAACTGGTCGTACCCAAAGCAAAAGTTCAAATATTACAAACAGAAACGGGGCGCATAGATTTTCCACACATAGATAGTTCATTGCCGGTCAGGTACAAGCAAAATTTGATTGCAAGTAAACAACGATCAAAGTTCACAAACGCAACTTTGCGTAATTACGTCACGCACTGAACAGCTGACTGATTTCGCATACGAATGATCGATACGCCGTTATTCACAAAAGCAATCGCCCTTGACAAATTGCTGCGCCCAGAGCACTATTTGATTTACTTCTATAAGGATGGTAGAAATACATGAATTTACAGCCAGTTCTAATGCAAATTTAGGTCAACCACCGAGCAAGCGTTAGCAGTGATTCACAGGCGGGCACAACGCCGTGGTTTACAACAATGGCGGCCCAATTATCAGCAACATGCCCAGCGGTTGATTAAACGTGCCACTGGCGATCCGAAATGCGTTAATGTAGTTAGTTAGCCTTCTCGTGGGCTACATGCAAGCTAATTCAGTACTCTGCGGCGACAGGTTATGACACATCGGCAATTACACGCACATGCTAATAAATTCTGTCTGAGCGCAAACTGGTTACTATTTTACAGCACATTTACAAATGGTACCTGTGTTTGGACGTCGTCTGAGCGGCAAGGTGCGGCACATTAGCAACGCCCTGAGTTGACTGCGGGGGTGGGATACGAGAGCATTTCCTTGGCACAACGAATCCGCCGAATGGTGGCGTTTTTCTCTACAACTCGGTCACCCACATGTAACCGGGTATAACGATGATATTAAGGGCGGGCTGCACGTCCTGCTGGCAAGTCCCCAAAGGTAACGGGAATCAAAGATCGCCTTTGTACGACGTTGCGGGACATAACCCTTTAGAAGCACCAAGAAAGGGACACCTCAAACACGTGCGACACACACAAGAGCTCACTGCCGAAGCCCTTCTGCTTGCAGAAACATCCCAGCGTCTACCGGCCGCGTGAGCACGCGGAACTTCGACCAATCACGAGGCGTAAGCTGCGGCTGAAAAATCTAGATTTAGCGCGTCAGCGGTGATAGAGCGTGGCCCAAAAGAAACGAAGCGGAGCAGCCGCGTCGGTATACAGGGTGATCAGAATCAAGTGAGCAAGGAATGAGCTTGCGCTTGTGAATATTTGTGATGAAAGTTAAAAATGTTGGAATCAGATTTGAAATACAGATAGGCGGCACAGGCAGCTTAGATAATCAGCTAGGTGGCTGAAGGCTGCAAAATGGCGTAACAATTATTTCGAGTTGTGTGAAATATCAAAATGCGGTTTTTACTAGCGTGTTAGACCCTTATTTGGCTATCTTTTGTAGCAATAAAAGTGATATCGTTGCATTTAATTTTTTTGAGAAAATCCATTTCACTTGTAGTGTCAGAGCCAGTACATATAGGAGAGTACCGCCACATCCGCCATGTTTGTTTCTTTGTCATATGCGTCACTTTGAGGTTTGTAGCACAATTCCGTCAACGTGACATTTATTGGCACTCCGAAATTTTACTTAAAATTGGCCAGACTGTAAGTCTCTGTTTGTTTGTTATTTGACACAAACTGACGGAAAACATAACCTGATAACTTCGATTTTGACATAGACTTACAGTCTTGCCAATTTCAAGTAAAATTTTAGACATAACTCAATCAGTCATTGCTGATGGGAACAAAAATGGCGGGGATGGCGACATTTTTACGGATCAAAGAATGGCGGTACTCTCCTATATCTACTGGCTCTGTGTAGTGTCAGAGCCAGTGTATATAGGAGAGTACCGCCATTCTTTGATCCGCGAAAATGCCGCCATCGCCGCCATTTTTGTTGCCATCAGCAATAACTGATTGAGTTATGCCTAAAATTTTACTTGAAATTGTCAAGACTGTAAGTCTGACATAGACTTACAGTCTTGCCGATGTTAAGTAAAATTTCGGATTGCCAACAAGTGTAACGTTGACGGAATTGTGTTACAAACCTCAAAGTGACGCATATGTCAGAGGAATAAACATGGCGGACGTGGCGGTACTCTCCTATATATACTGGCTCTGTGTAGTGTCAGAGCCAGTGTATATAGGGGAGTACCGCAATTCTTTGATCCGTGAAAATGTCGCCATCGCGGCCATTTTTGTTCCCATCAGCAATAACTGATTGAGTTATGTCTAAAATTTTACTTGAAATTGGCAGGACTGTAAGTCTATCTCAAATTCGAGGTTAGCAGGTTAGGTTTTACGTCAGTTTTGACACAAACTGACGCAAAACCTAACCTTCTAACCTCGAATTTGACATAGACTTACAGTCTTGCCAATTTCAAGTAAAGTTTTGGATTGCCAACAAACGTCACGTTGACGGAATTGTGCTAGTACAAACCTCAAAGTGACGCATATGTCAGAGGAATAAACATGGCGGACGTGGCGGTACTCTCCTAGATACACTGGCTCTGTGTAGTGTTAGAGTCAGTGGCGTAACTATCATATGCGCAGGGGGTGCGAAGAACCTCGGCGCCGAATCTATATAGGCGCCGCGGTAGCGGAGTTTTTAGTGAAAATAAAAGTTTTCCTAGAATAGTGGTTCAAAGCGGCAACAGACTATGATACGTGAGCGCCACTGGGCTCTTTTGAGTGCGCAGTCGTTTCTCCTTTTGAGTAGATTAGAAGTTCCAGCTCTAGTGTGTGTTTGTGATTCTTAGATTTCATAGTGCATAGTAAGATACTATAAATTCAAAGTTTTAAACCGCAAATATCTAACGATTGCCTCAGATACAGAGGTCATAGAGAGTGCCAAATTACTTCAAACTACGTATGAAACTGATCTCGATAACGGCTTACTAAAGCAAATTGTACAATTTCGATCTTCGTACACAATTAGTATTAAATCTTGCTTATCAGTGAAGGAAGTGGGAGAAAAATGTCTGTCTAATCACACATCATTGGCTAGCTTTCCAGATTTGTATACAGATTATATCCTATTTTTTACATCGCGTCACTACAGCCTCCACTGAGTGATCTTTTTTCCAAATTAAAAATTATTAAAAACTTTTTGCTAAGTGAGATGAGCCAAATACGCCTAAAGAGTTTTGCATTACTGAGTATCGAGAAAGTAAGAGCCAGTACTCTTGGTTTTAATTTACTGATAGATACGTTAGCTTTAGCAAAGTCTCGCAAAAGAGAGTTTAATTAAAGTGCTGTACCTACATATTTATATATTGTTATGATACACTAAGGGTACTTGCAAAATAAAAATATAAAATTGATAAATTTGGAAGATTATTACAATCAAAATTTGAGGTGTTTAGATAAGATTGGGTGTTAATTTCAAAATGAATAATGCAAATTAATTGAGACAATGAGTAAGGTAATTTGATAAGTAAATAGCAATTGCGTATTCAATTTTGATGGTTGAGTTTAATTTTAATAAAGTTTCAAGCCAAGGTTACAATTGAATTGTAGCATGTAATAATAGGACATTAATATTTTTAAGAAGGAAAAAAGGATTGTAACTACAAGAGATATAAAAATTTGTTTAGTTAGTTAAATAAACAAACTCATAGAAAAATGTATATCGAATTTGGAAATAACTAATTTTGAGAATAAAAAGTTGGAAATTATGCCTTATTTTGTATAATTGTTTGGTAAAATACAAAATAAAGGGGCTATTAACAAATCTACGTGGTGAAAATATGAAAATATAACCTGCAATTAATAGAACCATACAATCGGTGAAGAGATTGTGCAATACAGTGAATTGGAAATAAATAACACAGAATATTACATTATTTGAAGGGATTTGGATTTATTGATACATGCAAGATATAATTAGGATTCATTGGTGACGTTGATGGTTGCATGGAAGATGGGTCAAATATTTAAAAGGAAGTTGTCGGAATTAGCTGATTGATTAGGACGGTTACGTGGGTGTTGCTGGATACAGAGTACTATCTGAGGAATAAAGAAGGTTAGATTGGGATCATCTATAATACTGAAACTTACCATGAATCGATTGGAGCGACAGTGACATTGATGAAGGGAGCAGGACTGGATTCTACGAACAATAGGAGTTATTAACAGGTTAGATGTAGTTTGAAGATTGACGGACAATCATAGTTGTGACTATTGGAGGAATCAGCGGTAGGCGTTGCAGACTGTGAACATCGGGAGCTGTGGATATTTGCAGTGAAAGCTGGAGAAGTTTCAAGGTTTGTGTTAATAATTCATATAAAAGCATTTTGAATAATAAACAATGAAAGAAAGAGTGAAAATAAACATAATACAGTACTTACTTTGGTGAATTGATTAATAGATGTCAATGTAAAGAATAATTGTCAATACTTGGTTTGATTAAATGTAGAAGTCAAGTTGACAGTTAATGTTATTCAGTAGTCAAGGATTTATATAGAATTTAAACTTCAACTAATAGATAACTTGATAACTAGATTGGCAAACCACCCTGATAAGAGTACCTACTCAATTGAAATAATTAGTTAAAAGTAAAATTTAACATAATTGATTTGAAAAAGAAATTAATTAAGGGCTAGCTCAAAGTGGAGCTACTGCATAATTATATAGTCGCCCAACGTGGTGCATTGCAATATCTATAAATTTAATTTTTCTGGTGAATTATTTAAATTTGTATTCATTTTACGTGGTTTTTGTTTTTGTATTTTCATATGTATTTTTATGTTATATTTGGAGAGTGTTTGATTTAATGGTAAAACCTGTTCTACTTTATGGGTCGGAAACGTCGACGGTTACAGAACTGGTAAAGCAGAAATTGCAGGTGTAAGTAAATATGTGTTTGGTGGCAAGTCATTATTTCGTACAAAGATATTTGGGACCGAACAAATCAGGTGGACATAAATATAGAAATTAGGAGAAGAAAATATGGATAGTTAGGGCATACTTTGCGAAAAAATGAAACTAAAATTTGCAGAAAAGTTTTGATTGGGACCCTTAGGGATTCAGAAACAGAGGACGCCCGCGAAAAACGTGGAGGAGAACTGTAAAACAAGAGACAAATAGCAAAGGAAAATGACACCTGGAGAAAATATACCCTATGTCCCAATAGGGAATAATGGGACTACTATTATTATTATTATTATTATTAATATTATGTTATATTTAATAAAGATTGAAACATCTAAATGTGTTTTATTTTGCAGTAAGTAACCTTTCATGTTCAGAAAAGAGCTTATAAATTTTCTTTTAAATTGAAAGTGTTGCATGACCAAAAATTACTCCCCCATCCCTCTTTTTTCTGAAACTTCTTGTCTACAGCGGCTATAATTTATTCTTGCACACCGGCGCCAAACCGTCTTGTTACGCCACTGGTTAGAGTACCCTACTTATACAGAGAGATTTTCTTTACTACGAACACGGCAGACGATATGACCAATTTACAAATGCCGAAAATTTGACTTTGACAGTTCGCGAATTTTGTCAACAGATAATATCTCTGTCATTATTTCTATCTTTAAATGGATAACTATGAGGCAACGGAAAAGTTCAAATTGTAAAATGCTGTTCGAGTTTGTGCGCCTCCCCGGCGCGCCGGTGCCAGAGCCACCAGCTGCAGCGGCGCAAAACATTCTTTCTAGCTCGAGATTCGTAGAAGTAGGTCGTACGTTGCTATGTAATTACGTTTGTAAAGTTAAAAAATAAAGTAAAATAACCAAGATCCATAGTTTAATACAGTCCACAACTTCGAGGTAGAAGTGCCAAGCCGCGCTTCTCGCAACAGCAACATTTTTTGGTCCTCCGACCCGTATCTGGTATGCAGCCAGGTCGTGTGTTTGAACGAGCGCGCCGCCATTGAAGGTTTCGCGAGAGCAAGGTGAAGCGAAGCCAGATGCGTACGTGAGTGAATCATTCCCTTTTTGCCCATTCCTAAACTTAATAGCTTCTATTATGACAGTTTAAATCAATTTAATAGTACGTTTATTGCATGTGTAGCAAATAGTTATATGTAGTTTCGTTTGTTCTGTAACTGCGTAACCTCGCGGCAGCTGTTTAAGGGTCGTACAAAACATTCATTTGCCAGTTTCGTTGGCTGATTATTATTGTTTGCACGCTGTGTTTAACCAAGGTTGTCTGCAGTAGTTGTAGCCTGCAGTTGCATCGATCGACGCATAACTTATCTGTTGTGAAGCGTTATTTCAAGTTTGCTCTATTTGTACCGCCTGCCCTTTGAATTTTATAGTTCGTACGCATATAATAATGGCGGAAGAGCATAAAAGAGCTTTAATCAGACGCCGTGCGGCCGTCAAATGCGCGGTCACTCGTTTTACAAATTTTATACGAGACGCAATAGATAGTACGTCGCTGCACGAGATAAAGGCGCGAACGGAAAAACACGAGCTGTGTTTAAGCGAGTTTGAAACTACTCAAGCGGAACTTGAAGCGTTAGATGACGACGACAATATTGTCGAGCATGACTCCGAAAGAAACGATTTCGAAAATGCGTATTTTTCCGCCCTTGCAACCGCCAATCGCATGATCGAATTGCGGTCAGGTGTTGTAACTTCCTCCGCGCTGAATAATTCGACGCAGTCCCAACAACAATGTAATTCGCTTAGTACAGTGCGACTACCTACCCTAAATTTACCCGATTTCGATGGCTCTCACTGCAATTGGCCGAAATTTCGTGACAGTTTTTCTACTTTAATACATGAAAATTCGATGCTTACGAATATTCAAAAATTTGTTTATTTGCAATCGTGCCTTAAGGGAAAATCTGCAGAAGTAATAGAAGCGTTAGAGGTTTCGAATGATAATTACACTGTTGCGTGGAAACTATTAACGAACCGGTTTGAAAACTATAGACTAGTCGTAAACATTCATGTAAAGGCTTTGTTCGATTTGCCAGCAGTTCACAAAGAACATTTTACCGCATTGAGAAAACTTTTGGACGAGTTTTTGAAGCATTTTCGCGCACTTGAAGCACTAAAGCAGCCCGTACACGGTTGGGACACTTTGTTGGTACATCTAATCGTAAACAAACTAGACAACGGTACAAGGAAGGCATGGGAAACGTCCCTAACAACGCGAGAGTTTCCGACAGTACAACAACTTATTTGTTTTCTTACTAATCGATGTGACGTCCTCGAGATGACGGCAACTAATATTGCAAAAACTCAAGATGCTAGCGCAAAGCAGAAAACCGTGAGCCACTTCGCAGCTCGATCAAATACCTGCACATTTTGCAAGAAATCACACACTATCTACAGTTGTCAAGCGTTCGCAAGGTTGAGCGTCGACGAAAAATGGGAAAATATCAAAATCTTAAAATTATGCTCGAATTGCCTCAGCTCAAGCCATTTTGTCTCAAAGTGTAGCGCAAGGAGTTGCTTTAAATGCGGAAAGCGACACCACACCCTGCTACACGCCACCAACAACAATAAACAAAATTCAGATACCCCAACTGAACACGGTGGCTGGGATAAAAGGCACGGTCTCCAACGTTTCGCATATTGCGCAGATTACGATTAAGTCACTTCACACGGTGTTTGAGAGAGATCTCAATTTTCTGATAATAAATAAAATTACCGGTAGCATACCAATTGCGAGGTTTAATACGGATACAATCGCGATTCCGAAGTACGTTAAATTGTGTGACCCAAACTACAATATTCCCAGTCAAATCGATTTGCTCATAGGAGCGGAAGTTTTTTATGAATTATTGTTGAATCGTAAAATTTACATCGGAGCGGGAAACCCCGTCTTACAAGAGACGGAGCTAGGTTGGTTGGTCACTGGTAAAATCGAAATGCGTTCACAGAAGCAAGATAGGAATCGAAGAATGTGTCACTTGACACACGCGAAATTTAACGATGATGAACTTCACGAAGATTTGCAACGATTTTGGAAGCTAGATGATTGTGCAACGGCACAAACGCAAACCCCGGATGAAAGGTTCTGTGAGAAGAACTTCGTAGATACCACGACCCGAAACGTAGATGGACGATTTATAGTGTCTTTGCCGTTCAAGAACGAACCCGTGGAGTTAGGAGACAGTGCAGAGATGGCGCTGAAGCGACAGAAAGGGTTGGAGTCTCGTTTTAAAAGAGACCCAAAACTCAAGGAAGAATACGTGAAATTCATGAAAGAATATGTCGACCTCGAACATATGGAAAAACTCGGAACGCTGGAAGACGTTCAGCGAGAAACTAACAAAACACATTACTACATTCCGCACCACGCAGTGCTCAAATCCACAAGTTCAACTACCAAGCTCAGGGTGGTTTATAATGCATCGACGAAGACGACGAATGATAAATCATTAAACGATTTCCTCAGGGGAGGCCCGGTTGTGCAGAGCGATCTATATTCGATGTTGATTCGCTTTCGATGCCACAATGTAGTAATATCGGCGGACATAGAAAAGATGTTTAGACAGGTCCTGCTGAATCCGCAGCAGAGAGATCTCCATCTCATCGTATGGCGTGAAAATGATACTGAACCACCGGACGCTTACAGATTGAAGACGGTGACATATGGCACCGCGCCAGCTACATTCTTGACGACACGGTGCATAAAGGAGCTAGGTATGCAGAGTGTGCTAGAGCATCCTATTGCGGCTCGAGCGATTATTGAAGATATGTATGTGGATGATTTGATCTCTGGAGCAGACACAATCGAAGAAGCTAAAAGGTTGAAAGACGACATTCGAGAGATCCTCCTTAGGGGGAAATTCCAGGCCAGGAAGTGGAGGTGCAATTTCGAAAATGTGCTAGCAGATCTGGAGAATACGGAGGCGGAGAAGCATTTCATAAAGGATGCGAGCGAATTAAAAACACTTGGAGTAGCTTGGAATTCCAACCAGGACACTTTAGGCTTTACAGTGGATGCATCGGTTGCGAACGGCGCAATCACAAAACGTACAATTTTATCTACAATTGCCAGAGTCTTTGATCCGCTAGGGTTAGCCTCGCCAATCGTTCTGCCCTTGAAGATATTGATTCAGGAACTTTGGAGTGCCAAGCTAGGTTGGGATGACCCCGTCCCCAAGGACATAGAAGATATGTTTATCAGCTCACGGCAGCAGATCAATTTATTACACTCGCTGGAAATACCACGCCACGTACTCACTCGTAAACCCGAAAATGTACAGATACACGGTTTTTGTGACAGCAGCGAGAAAGCGTACGGAGCAGCTGTCTACGTAAGGAGCATGAATTCTGATGGTACTATTCGCGTTAACCTATTGTGCGCCAAGACCCGCGTGACACCGCTGAAGAAGGTAAGTTTGCCGAGGTTAGTACTGTGCTCAGCAGTTCTGTTAGCGAAGCTGATAAGAAACGTGCTGACAGCAATCAGATTTCAATATTCTAGAGTCTTTTACTGGTCGGACTCGACAATCGTCCTCTGCTGGCTGAAATCTGACGCATCACGATGGAAGACGTTCGTTGCGAATCGTGTCGCACAAATCCACAATATCTGCGGACAGGAAGCTTGCTGGCGCCACGTGGATGGAAAGACAAACCCGGCAGATCTAGCTTCACGAGGAGCCAAGGTACGCGATTTAGGAGAGGCCGGTTGGTGGACAGGCCCAAAGTGGTTAACCAAACTTGAAGACATGTGGCCCTTGGAAGCACGTCACAACAAGGCGGACACAACCTTAGAATCCCGCGCGACGAAGACCACTTTAACCACTTCGACAGAGTTAGGCTTAATTGCAAGATATTCGAACTTAAGCAAGTTGGAGCGAGTGGTCGCCTGGTGCAGGCGCTTTAAAATCAACTGTCTTGGCAAAACGAAGCTCTCAGGTCCGTTGTCGATCGCCGAACTAGAAGAAGCATTTACCGCACTCGTCAATATGGCACAAAGAAATGAGTTCAGTTCCGAAATAGAAAGATTATCGACAGGAGGAAATATGCGCACATCGAGTCAGCTATCTGCGTTGAACCCGTTCATCGACGAATCGGGTTCATTGCGTGTTGGTGGTAGGTTACGCCACGGAAATTATGATTATAATAAGAAGTATCCGCTGATTTTGCCTAAACGTCACCCGTTAACGGAATTGGTAATCAAACGAGAACATTTACGTCACATACATTTAGGTGCAACGTCATTATTGGCTGTCATACGCGAACGATTTTGGCCAATCGCGGGCCTAAATACGGTAAAGAGCATATTGCGGAAATGCGTGATTTGTCGCAAGCTTAATCCGGTAAAGTCCCAAATCACAATGGGCAATTTACCCGCGGCTCGCGTGAACCCCGCGAAACCATTCGCCAACACAAGTCTTGACTTTGCGGGTCCGTTTTTAAGCAAAGAAACGAAGCATCGTAACCGGAAATTCGTGAAAGTGTATGTATGTATTTTCGTATGCATGGCGGTAAAGGCAGTACACATAGAGCTGGTCACTGATTTATCATGTCAGGCATTTCTTAATGCTTTCAAGCGTTTTATCGCACGCCGCGGCATCCCGGTGATGCTGTGCTCGGACAATGCGACCAACTTTGTCGCAGCGAACAAAGAGTTGAACGATGCATGCAAACAATATTTGAAATATATAGAGTCAAAAAATCTTAATTGCTTCCTCACGGAGCATAAAATCGTTTGGAAGTTAATTCCTGCGCGTTCCCCTCACATGGGAGGCTTACACGAAGCTGCAGTTAAGTCTATGAAACGACATCTGAAAGTTATAATGCACAATCAAAATTTAACTTGTGAAGATTTTTTCACAATACTCTGTCAAATTGAATCCATTCTCAACTCACGCCCCCTTTTCCCCACATCCCCTGATCCTGATGATTTCACAGTATTAACACCTGGACACTTCCTGGTGGGAGAACCGCTGACAGCGCTGCCAGATGGCCGATCCATAGAGTCAACAGTCACGACGCTAAAACGGTGGCAACAACGGCAACAAATGACGAATAATTTTTGGAAACGATGGGAGAAGGAGTATCTCTGTCATCTCCAGACTAGAGATAAATGGAAGACAACCCGAGGGACAAGATTTGAAATAGGCGACTTGGTCCTTGTTCGAGATGACACCATCAGTCCTCAAGAGTGGAGGATGGGCCGGATCACAGCGACTCATCCAGGAGCCGATGGAGAAGTTCGAGTAGTTACACTGAAGACGAAGAATGGTATTACCAAACGAGCCACAGCCCGATTATGCCGCCTTCCGATGGAAGAAGATGTTGAAATCCCTAGGGCTTTCAAGGTGGGGGAGGATGTTCGAGTTTGTGCGCCTCCCCGGCGCGCCGGTGCCAGAGCCACCAGCTGCAGCGGCGCAAAACATTCTTTCTAGCTCGAGATTCGTAGAAGTAGGTCGTACGTTGCTATGTAATTACGTTTGTAAAGTTAAAAAATAAAGTAAAATAACCAAGATCCATAGTTTAATACAGTCCACAACTTCGAGGTAGAAGTGCCAAGCCGCGCTTCTCGCAACAGCAACAAATGCTATTATTATCTGGTTCAAACGTTTCGTAAAATTCAAAATTCTTTACAACAAGATTTGAAAATAGACGTTCTCCATCGTTATTAATGTTGTACAGAGATACCTCAAATTTTGGAAAATTTTGATGTTTTTCCCCAAAAGCATAAAAGGCCTAATGTACTACTTCTAATGACCATCTAGATTATTCCCTTAACCAAATTGTTGAACTAGTAGATTTATGATATGTTTTTCGGACTAGTAGATTTAGGTGCTTCCACTACTAGAATTAATTTACGAAATGTTTGTTATCGATCCTACGAACTACAAGAAACACACGAAATTCTTCCCGATGACCCTTTTAGATGAATGGATTTTGTGAAACTGTGACAGAAATGGCGAACACTTCCTCCGGAAAGTCGTTTTCACTGATAAGTCGATATTTTCCAGTGCAAAGCCGCCATAACCCATTGGCCATTATTGGCCGCGAGAAAATCTGCATAGGTATTTTGAATTCCGGATTCAGTACCCCCACAACTTAGATGTTTGGGTAGGTATACCGGGGAATAACATGATCGGTTTATTTTTATGGATGGAACCCTAACCAGCCCTAAATACCTTGAACTACTATAGCAGCAAATGATTCCAGGAATTGGACGTATAACGAATGACAGATTTAATGAACTTTGGTTGCAGCAGCATGGCTGCCACACTCACAACACTGTTGCAGTTCAAGAAGCTCTGAACAATAGCTACATTACCAAATAGGCTGTTGACTGGACGAGGAACCAGTTTGTCGCCAGCTAAATCTCCAGATCTCTCTTCCAATGATTTCTGCTTATGGGACTACATAGAATTGAAAATTTATATGGTTTTCCGGATAACATTATCTACTAGCGATTTGGAGAAACTGCGTTTAAAAATTGAAGAGTTGTTTCAAAGGATTAGTCATAGTATGTTGGTCAATGTGCGAAGAAGTTTCTATGATTGCTTTGGTTATTATTTAGTGCAAGAAAAGGGGCTCTTCGAACACGAAATCATTTAAAAACTTGATTTTTGTTTGTGAAATACAAATAGTTTTACTTCTTTTGCATCTTTTTTACTATTATTTAGTTTGTTCAGAATAAATTGTTTATTTCTTCAGAATTCGTTGTATTTTGTAAACTACCTTCTTTTACTTTACTGTTAATCTCTAAAAATCCTGTTCTTCAAATCTGAATTTATCTCCTCAATTTAATCACGTATCTCATACAACTTAACTGTGATATAATTATTCAGTTACAAAAAGTACCTACACTATGCGTGGATACGACATCTGCGTTGAACAATTACTTAAACAATTAACACAAACCACCCTTGGCTTAATATAATTACTATCAGAGCATCCTCGATCGATTGTCCACTGATCTTGGTGTCTTTTTAGGCAATCGTAAATTCGCCTTGATTTATTCGTGTTCGCAGTTCATGAATTTTCTCTGTATAGATACTCTATGTAGTGTCACGGCCAACTATAGTATTTAATTTAGTCGGCCATGGTAGTGTCAGAGCCAGTAGATATAGAGAGTACCGCCATTCTTTGATCCGTGAAAATGCCGCCATCGCCGCCATTTTTGTTCCCATCAGCAATGACTGATTGAGTTATGTCTACATTTTTACTTGAAATTGGCAAGACTGTAAGTCTATGTCAAATTCGAGGTTATCAGGTTATGTTTTCCATCAGTTTGTGTCAAATAACAAACAAAACCTAACCTACTAACCTGGAATTTGACATAGACTTACAGTCTTGCCAATTTTAAGTAAAATTTCGGATTGCCAATAAATGTCACGTTGACGGAATTGTGTTACAAAACCTCAAAGTGACGCATATGACAAAGGAACAAACATGGCGGACGTGGCGGTACTCTCTATATCTACTGGCTCTGGGTAGTGTTAGAGTCCCTGTATATAATAAGGTAAGAGTTGGGACATGTGGAACCAATGTCGAAAACCACTTGATTTTTCATCAGAGTTTTTTCGTTTGTTAACCTTCAGTTTTGTTTGATTTGACAAATAAACATTGTGTGACAAGAGGCATGTCAATAAATTCTTCGATTTCACATTATCATTATTTTTAACATTTTTATTATTTACTAATGAAAATATATTACATATTAGGTATGAAGAAACTTTAATTGCTTCCAGCGCTTATAAATTCAAGCCAACATAAACACTAAAGTACGAGTAGCAATCACAGTATGATCCGAGAGAACGATCTGTCCAACAAATTTATCAGAAGACACTCAGCATATCCATGCACTCTTTTAAATTCATTTTGTCTAGGGTAATTACAAGTACTTGATTCATATAATTTACTTTAATTTTCAAAAATGTAAATACATCCAGTAAAATGCAACTTTTAAGTCTTAAACACTCCAGTTTTCTATTTAATATTCAAACGTAAGTATATATGGTAAATGTACGTAGCTTTAATAACCACTGGTTCCACAAGTAAATTTAAGAAGTAACGCTGCCAGAATGAAGCAGTTGGTTTTGTGCCGAATAGCATCAATTTGATCCGGATTGAAATTATCTAAATTTTCTATTTGGTATCTTTCTCTTGCCAGTTCATTGCTCAAAATGTAATGGTATCAATTTTAAAATATTAATCAGCAAAAGCTTAGTATAGTTGAAACTTCGACTTAATACCTTCTTACAATCTTTTGGAGCTCATGGATGTTGTTGCTACTGAAAGTTTGTTAGCAATTGGTCTAGGAGATCTATCTGTAGAACTTAATAAGTTCTTCTTCCAGTATTTATTTCACTGTTGATTTTTTGAGAAACCCTGAAAATAAAATGCCTGATTTGTTCTATTTTTACAATTAAAAACTGAGCAGCCTGTCATAGTGACAGCAAATAAAGTTGGATATTTCGTTATTCAGTTTGAAAAACGAATTGTCACATTGTGTAAAAACATATACTCCATGAGATTGGATCCAACCAATGAAAAACGGGCATCGCACATGTCCCAACTCTTAGTTTAATATATACAGGGACTCTAGACCTGTCAAAAATTTAAAATCCAAATTGGAATGGCCACGACCAAGCTCAGCGGGTATGAATGAAGCTGGCCATGGTTTGACAAAATCCGTTCAGCCATTTTGAAGTTATTGACATTTATTTCCGAAAATGTTCGGACACCCCCCACCACTTTCCCTTAAGAGATAGAGCAAAAAGCATTTAACGAAAAAGAATCGAATTTATCTCAGCTTTAAAACGGTGTCCATTTTAGCTATCTGTAATATAAGAATATTTTTCAAAAAACGGGATTTAAAATTCAAGAATGCGATTACGCCCCCTGGTGACCATTCTAAAAACTTAAAAATAATTTCCAGCATTTTCTCTTGGCCGCTTTAGTCATAAATTTTTTTACCCCAAATCTTTACGACAATTACTTTTCGAGATAGGGCTGAGTGCCCTTCTTAATTGGCCACCCGGTACAAGCAACTTCCTAATTATTTTAATAGCTATTTTTAAAAAATCACTACAAAAATTTTTGATATAAAGCAATAAGGCATACGTATTTATTACAATCACTCTAGAAGTTGAAAAGTCAAAGGACAGTTGAAATTAGTGACAATCTTTACTAAACTTTGATCTTCTAAAAAATATTCAGTGTACTTTAACTCAGTGGCGAATTAAGGGTTCTAGCATTGATTTAATTGCTTGAAAATGCTTATCATTAAATCTTTCCGGACTTTCGTTACGAATTACAAATCATCTTAAATTATTAACACGAAGACATGGATTACATGAAAATCCCAAAAGCAATAACCAACTGATTTAATAAATTTATTACTTGGTCACCAAGACCAAGCGTAAACCAAGAAGATAATAAATTTTAAGCAATATGGTCTTTTATTTATTTGTCTATGTTGCAGAATAAAAAAAAGCTTAACACCTATGAGCTGTAGGTACATCTTGCCACTCCGATGAAAACATAATGGATTGTGAGATAAATTTCCACTTTAATATATTATGTTACAAATTAGGTATGCAGATCGTAAAAGAAAATTTGTCTCTTGAACTAACGCTCTATTTTGTACCGTTTTTGTAGAATTTGTAATTTTTGACAAATGCTTAAAAATCTAATTTTTGGCTAATTATAAGATCATTGTAAAAAGAAGTTGTGTGCGTGTATCACACCAGATTGTTGTTGTTGCTATACTACATTGTTAGTGCTCGTTATACTCATTAGCAACTTTATAGGCCCTAGGGCTATAAAAGCCATTTTACGGGCCAATAAACAACATTATGGTTTCAAAATGAAATAAACATATGTATTATTCACTTGGTATATAATATTTATAATGGTACTTTTAATTGATGTTTGGCCGCATGGACATCGCCTAAAATTAATGAAGGAGAGAATTCGATCAACACAAACTTCATTTGCCTCACCGTATGCCTGTAATTATAGAGTTTAAATTTTTATGCTGAACATTTAGTATAATTGAGACAGTGGCTTAGAAAAATTCAGAAATTGGCATTACAAGTTAACAAAAACTAACTTGGTCCAGTCTTTAGAAAACATGTTCGCATTAATAGTTCTAAGTTTTGTCAATAATTATTTGTAGGTAATGAATGTCAAAACAAAACATAGAAAAAATCATAGACTTTAATAAGAAATGTATGACTCAATACATATTAAAATATAAAGCAGGAAGAATTTTACTAACTTAAGTATGGACTATACTTGACACCTAAGAACAATCACATTTATTTACATATCTTACACTTTTCGCTTAAGAACACTAAGAACTTATGTATTTGTATGCGATATAACAAGCCACGATATAATGAAATAAAATAGAAATATAGGGTAAACTGCCAGTGCTTTTCGTCCTTGCTTTTGACTGTCACCCAAGAATACCACAGATGCTGAAAATGTACGTCATAACCAATTTAGAACATTCTGATTATTATATTCCTTACCATAAGTAGCCCATGCAAAACCAGTCATGGAAACGGAAAACCTTAGGAAAAACAGAAAGTTTGTTTGCTCAGCAACGAGAATAATTCGGCATACAATCAATGATATCGCTGTTGGCAATAGGCAATATCCTAGCACACAAACACTCTGAAAGAAAGATCTGGAAAAAAGAGTAATTACTTGCATGCTTCGATTAATAAACAAGGCGTTTTTACATATTTCCACCTAGTAATTTGGAATTTAATGTAACAATCATAGAACCAATCCACACTATTACAAAGACTTCTGCAAATTCTGGACCTCCGTCATTTGAGTTGTCTGCTTTACTAGACCCTTGTAGAATCCTTCAAAAATATAATTAAAATAAGATTACATTGGTTGCGATTCGTAACTCACATAGCCATAAATGTGCATAGAAATAACGGTCCCCACAGGTCCCCTAAAAGTATACATTAAATTGCTTCACATAACTAGATCATTTCTTAAATATTCATATTCAATATTAAATAACGGTTTACAATAAGAACTAAAATTAGGACTCACATTCCTTGATTAAAGTTTTTTTCTCCTTTGGGAACAGTACGTGGAGAAATTTAATACCGACAGCTCTGACATCTCGTAGCTGAAATATATTCAAAATGTTAAAGTACACAGTCATACATCTCATCATTATGATATCCGAATTACCAGTTGTATAATAAATACAACTGAAGAGTACGACTTACAATGGTATCTCTAATTGGTTCATCAAGCGTATTAAAATCTGGTTCGCCTAATTTGTTAGTGTTTTTGCTGCCAGGGATACTCATTTCACCCTCAACATAGCCCCCAACATCGTCAAACATCTAAAAGTTCAGGAAATAAAAAAAGTTGGGTTAGGAATCGCCACTTTACCTCTAACTTAGTTTCAGTCATAGCCATTATTATTAATTCGATATAAAATACTATTCCTACTTAAAATTTACTGAAACTAGAATTATTTTGAATATGTGTCATAGGTGAATTTAATAAACGTCACATTTGTCAAACATGGAATTAAACATCTGTCAGTTTCCTCGTTTTGTAGAAATCTGCTTTATCGTCTGACATTCTTACAAGTTCATGTTTTCGCAGCGCCAACTACACCGCTTTATATTAAACCAACCTTCTTTGATTTGAATTTTTTACATTTTGGTGCAAAATTTCCGCATTTTCTTCAGAAAATCTTAAAGGGCACTGCATTTGAAGTTGCAAAATTTTAAAGTTTTACAGTATTAACTCTAATGCGCTCTTAGAGTAATTATTAAAGTATAGGGCTAAAAATTCATTAGAGACTAGAAATTCACTCATATGCCCGTATTTTTTCTGTTAGTGAATGTACCAGTAGATGTCCATAGTTACCCACGTTTGAAAATGAACAAGTTCAAACTTTCTACACTAATTTTTATGAAGTAGTAAAGATAATGGCATATCCTATTAATCTATTTAGAGCATGTCGAAAAAGCGTCATTATATGTTTAAGAGATGCGACTTTCCTTCGCTATGGTCACTAATATCGCACAATGCCTGTTGCACAAAACAATGAGAAATATTAAATTTTGTTAAACAATACTTTGGGGAAACAATGCGAACTTATAAATATAGGCGACGTACGAAATGCTTTATTTCAAGTTAGAATTTTGTGCAACTCAAATGCAATTTGTGTCGTGAAAGTTGCTTTTTTAAAAGAATGGGGCATTACGTTTGGACTTGTATCAAAATTTTCAGTATAGCTTTATTGGCTAGTGATGCAGTACGCGCGCAAACAAACACTTCTGAAGTTGTTAAAACAACTTTGGTTGTAGCCGACGCAACCAATAAAACAGAACCGCCAGTAAAAGTGAACGAGACTGAACCAATTAAACCAAATATAACTATAAACATGATGCCGATAACGCAGCCCATTGCAGAAAACCCTTCTTCGGCACAGCAAGCCGGAAGAACCCTATACCCAGCTGCATCAAACACTTCCAATGGCCAACAAAAGCCCAATATGAAGCCGCAAGACTTCAGACCAAGCCAGCAGCTCGATACATATTACGAGTACAACAGGTTCCCAGTCGTTCCAGCCTTTCCAGAAGCTAAACATTTCTCAGGGATAAACCTTCAAGACAAGCCGATCCGCTCAGAAAACCGTCCCTGGTTAGACAGGCCGATCACGAACTTTCCAACAACCACTCAACAGCCCTGGTACAACAAAATCAATTTTCCAACAACTCAAAACCCGTATTTAGCCGTAAGGGACCAGCCATATCCATATTTGATCACTGGGGGCTATCCGGAAACCACAACTAGAAGTCAGTATTTATATACCAATTATCCGGAGTTGACGACTAGAATCCAATTTCCGTACGGAAGTGTTGGGTCCAGTTATGAAACGACTACTAGAAATCCAGGTTTTGGAAATGGCCAAAGCGTTTCGAAATTCGGGGAATACCCTCCTATTAATTCTGTTAATAGTGGCAACAGCCAAAATGGTTTTAACAAGTTTGGTGGACTTTTCGATAAAGGGAGCTTGTTTGATAAGGTGAGCTCATTTGGGAGCAAAGGAGGTTTGGGAGGCGATTCCGGAGGGAGCGTTGGAAATAGCCCCACTTCATTTTCACAAAAAACAAATTATGAATATTCAAATCCACTGTCCGCATCCGGTGGAGCTAGCGTTTCGCCTTGGAAGAAGATTATCAAATTTTTGACGGCGTTCATTCCCATTGGGCTCTTGCTGAGTGCACTTACACCAACTGTAATTAATGTTTCACCTATGAATATGACGTAAGTATTTGAAGTTATTTTGCTTCATCTTAATCCTTGAAGCATTACTGTTTCTAAATGTTATTTTCTAGCGGACTGCGTGGGCGTGCGGTACATGGCAGTGACCATGCAACCAACCAACTAATATCATCTCTCAACTACATAAATAAACTGAATTCTCAAGGGTGCGAAGAAAGGGTAGTTTGCGAGCTTCTGATGGGCGCAGGATCATCTGAAAATGCGGAAAAGCATCTTGAAAATTTACTGGAAGCCTTCACTGAACAGTAATTGGTTTGATCAATTTCTTTATAGAACGCTAAAGTTCTACTTTTAGGGAACGAGACGTGATTGGGCAAATAGAGGAATTAAAGAAGATATTTTACGCGGTGAGGACTGGAACTTGTAGTTCTTTGAATTGTGAAAAAATACCAGACAGGGTGAAAACGGAGCATAAGAGTGCCGTTGAAGATGAAAAGGCAGAAGCTAGAAATTAGTAAATTTTGTAATGTAGTAGCCGTAGGCAAGCTAGAGTAGTTTTTTATATGTGAATTTTCGAGGCAAGTGACGCTGTTGAAACTGATTTGTACTCATATTAAGGTTTTTACTGATTTAAATTGTGCTTTAGAACTAGAACAATGCTTTTCAATGTTTTTAAAGTTGTCCCATCGTCAACAATTTCAGAAATGATAGATACATTTCTTGTACATACTCTTATTTAAATGGAAAATGTTTATGAGGACCGCTATATCTTTATAACTGAAAATGTAGTATGTGACGCAAAGTGGGATTTAAAATTTAGTTATGGGAATGGTTGAACTTGACGGATTTATTTATTATTTTTTAATTTATAAAATTACATTTATTAGAGATATATGTAAAGACTTTTGATAACATTAAGCAGTTGCTTCAAGTTTATGAATATATTTTATTAAATTACCTATTAAGTGTTTTTATTTTATATCTACTGCATAGTTCATGGACGAAGCTTTAATTATTCCAGTAATATTTTGAATTTCTAGAAAACATTTTTCAATCTTCTCGTTACAATTTAAAATTATTTGGAAATGTCAGATTTACGTTTTTTATATCAACATTAGTATTATTCAGCTCATTTTAATCAAAGAAGGTATAGATGCTTTGATATGAAGCAATAAAATCAATAGTCTTCTCCACAAACATATTTTAAAGTTATAGGTGGCGACATGTTTCGAAACCAAACTGGTTTCATCTTCAGGCCATAATGATCATTAGTAGTAGAAGCACATGTTAAAATTGAAGTTTAAATGAGGTTAAGATTTAAACGTTGAAGACAAGGTAGAAATAATATTAAAAAACACACCACATTGGAGAAGAAAAATTAATTAACCAGCAAACTACGTTATAAAGATTGTTATACTGATTAATACATCAAAATATACAAATTAAAATTAAGCAAGTAAAAGAGAAGCTATCATTGAAGACGTACAGCTCTCAGAAAAACTATCGTATTTATATGAATCAGGACTGTGGAGTCGGTAAAAATATCCGACTCCTACTCCCACTCCTGATATTTTATAGTACAGTAAAACTAGGGTTTAACCCAAACATAAAAAAAAAGTTCCACTCAGCGGCAAACTGTTTAGTACCCTCCTCTTAGTAAGTGGTAAAAAGTTGCACGACCTTGCGCGTCAGGTTTAGGCGTTAGGGGGGTGAGAAGTTAGTAAAATGGTAAGTTTCAACAGTTTTTCGCAAATATTTCGTTAACTATGAGGTTTAGGGCAAACTTTATCATATAAAAAATTAATCTACATTTAATTTACAATAAAAATGTGTTACGGTCTTAAACGGTCTTTACGACACCGCACCGGCTCATACAACAACTAAACGGCCGGCGCGGTCGATATTTTACAAAATCGGTGCGGAAGGTTCACCTAGGCCGCTGCCCATGCCGCAACAAGATAATGCCGGCTAAGCATTCAGTGGAGCAAGGAAGGGTTCTTTACGAGATTACCTAAGGACAACGGCCAGAGGGGCGGTAATTAACGATAAAAGCAAATAGGGCGCCACCAGGCCTGTCTCGGCGTATACTCGTGCAACCGGACCTAGACGGTTAGACGGGACGAGAAGTACACAGGGTACTACGTCAAGAAGGTACTCGAGAACTGTCGAGCTCGGATTGCAAGTTCGGGAAAATACTTGAATAACTATTGCGGAACTCGTCGCTACTGCGGCGGTGTCGCCAGACCTACCTGTGTCGCTCCGATGCTCAAACTTCGTCGTACATCAATCGTTACACAGAAAACTTATCCTGAAAAGAGCATGCACAGATTCGCCACAATAATAAAGCCGTAGTTCAAATATTCGTCTATTGGTCTGACGTTAACAAAGGGGTAATTTACCAAGACTACACTAAGCCTAATATTATTGCCCCAGCTGGAGAGGCGCGTTATTTCTAATACAACATGCAGCAAGTGGTTACACAAAAATGGTTGCAATCTCAATGGCTGGAATAATAGCTGACTATTTCAAGCCTTGCAGACGATGTCTGATCGATTGCACATAAAATTAACAGGCAAAAGGTGCTAGATTTGGTCACCTAAATATCGAGTAATTAACGGCAAATGAATACGGCCAAAGTACAATGAATTAGCAAACACTGTGTGCAAGGTTTAGTCACATAAATAACAAGTAATTAACGGCAAATGCGTGTGGCCAAAATTCAATAAATTAGCAAGCACTGTGTGCAAGGTTTAGTCGCATAAATAACAAGTAATTAGCGGCAAATGAGTGTGGCCAACATATAATGAATTAGCAATCACTGTGTGCAAGGTTTAGTCACATAAATAACAAGTTATTAACGGCAAATAAGTGTGGCCAACGTATAATGAATTAGCAAGCACTGTGTGCAAGGTTTAGTCGCATAAATAACAAGTAATTAACGGCAAATGAGTGTGGCCAACATATAAGGAATTAGCTATCACTGTGTGCAAGGTTTAGTCACATAAATAACAAGTAATTAACGGCAAATGAGTGTGGCCAACATATAATGAATTAGCAAGCACTGTGTGCAAGGTTTAGTCGCATAAATAACAAGTAATTAGCTGCAAATGAGTGTGGCCAACATATAATGAATTACCAATCACTGTATGCAAGGTTTAGTCACATAAATAACAGGTAATTAGCGGAAACTGAATGTGGCCAAAATACAATGAATTAGCAAGTACTGTATGCAAGGTTTAAAGTCACATAAATAACAGCTAATTAGTTACGACAACTGCGATCAAAAAGCACTAAATTAGTTAGCACAATACATTAACCTGGGTTGAGGCCGCATAAATGACAGTTACTACGTTCTGTTGGCAGTAATTAACGAACAGTAAAACTAGCACACACACAATATAAGTTCAATCCACATAAATGACAAATGTTTCGTTATAAATTGGTTACACAGATACCTGTATTCTCGACGATTCCTCGAGCGCCAGGGAGAGAGGCCGCCTAGCGACGCGCCTGCAGAGGCGAAGAAGGTGCGACAGCGTGGGCGGCACGTGTGAGTGCGGGCAGGAATCCGCCTTGTAAAGGCGTCAGCGGGAAAGGGTTCCTCATGGGACCAAAACGACGTGAGGCCAAGAAATCCAAACGTCCTGCAGATGTAATCCCCGTTTTATTGGGATCAAAGGGTCAACCCTCATTCAGTGAAGCAGAACTCGGCAATCGGAAGACCCAAACACCCACGTACCGACGGTATACAACACGGCGTGCTACACGCTTCTTGCGTCTCAACGAACGACTCTGTCGTAACTAACTCAAGGCAGGGAAACACACGGTACACAGACACCCTTTGCTGCAACGGCACCTAATCGAAAGCAAGCGCTCCCCCGTAAAACGCGAGGGAGTGCCCGCACGGCAACACACCACTGCCCAGAACGGTGGCCTGGGATCGACTGGCTGAAAAAAACGACCGTTAGAAAAACGCCCGCCAAAAGAAGCGTCCCCAAGCGGACCCGGCGGCCAATAGGAAAGCGGCATTGTTCACCGGACAAAAACAAATTAAAGCCGGTGTAACAAGGAAGATAAGGGTGGCCCAAATCGAGGTAACTGCGCTAACTACAGGGTGTTCAAATTTAAAATTGCTAGGATACGTGATGAAACGTTAAAATGCTGGAACCTGGTTTGAAATATAAATTAGCTGTCCTAAAGGCTTGAATTAGGAATTAAATGACTAAAGACTGCAAAATGGCTTAACAAATGGTCTTATGCATTTTTGCGCTCCAGTAAAGGATTACAGAGATATGGAGGGGGTAAAAATGTAACTTTTTCTGTTTGGCCAAAAAAACCATGAACGCTTATGAACTCGTAATATTCGCTCCAAGTGTGTTATATAAAGGGTTCGGGAAGTGGGAAGGCCAGATGGTTATGGTGAAGAACCCAGCACAAAAGACGAACAACATTTGGGCATATCATCCACTACTACACATGTTGAAGTGAAAGGGGAAGATGCAATTAATGTCACCCTTGGACAAGCAGCATTTCTAACTAATAGGAAGAACAAGATGCAACTGATTGCTCTCATCACGGTACACTTGCAGCAAGCTGGCTTCAAAGTTATTCAGGCTGAAGGTGATGCTGACACCAATATCGTTTTTACTGCAACTGACGAATCAAAAAAGGAAAAAGAGGCTATCGTGATTGGCAATGACACCGATTTATTGGTCTTGTTGGTTGTTCATGCTCCAACCAACAAACAGTTGATGATGGCTGTACCGAAGAAAGGTAACCAAGAAGTAAAAGTTTACTGCATTGGAGACACTCAGCGTGATATTAGGGAAATGAAGGATGTTCTCTTTCTTCAATTTATAGATATAATTTCCTCAATACCAAGCCGAATCACTTTGAAGCCAGCTTGTTATAAGTGTACCGTGATGAGACCAATCAGTTGCACCTTCTTACTATTAGTTAGAAATTCTGCTTGTCCAAGAGTGACATTGATTGCATCTTCCCCTTTCACTTCAACATGTGTAGTAGTGGATGATCTGCGCAAATGTTGTTCATCTTTTGTGCTGGGTTCTTTACCATAACCATCTGGCCTCCCCACTTCCCTGAAACCTTTATATAATACACTTGAAGCAAATATTACGAGATCATAGGTGTTCATGCTTTTTTTGACCAAACAGTAAAAGTTACACTTTTACCCCCTCCATATATCCGTAATCCTTTACTGGAGCGCAAAATTGCATAAGACTATTTTTATTGTAAATTAAATTTAGATTAATTTTATATAAGGTAAAGTTTGCGCTAAACCTCATAGTGAACGAGATAGGGGTCGTGGTCGTGCAACTTTTTTTTATGTTTGGGTTTTGAAAATTTTTGAGCTATCTTTACTGTACTATTAGTAATTCGAGGCCGACCGGCTCCAACTATTCTTGTTCTTGATCAGTAAAAGACAAAATTCCAAGTTTAAAAACTGTTGGCGTATATCGCATTCGTTGTTCTTGCGGTTCGAATTAGATTAGATTAGACAGACTAGTCGTTCCATTGATCTAAGACTTCAAGAAGATAGAGGCGATTGCAAACACAAACTAATCACAAAATCAGCCGTAGCTGAGCATACATTTACAAACGGGCACACTTTAGAATTTGAGCACGCCAGAGTACTTGCCAGAATACCTCACTATTTCCTGCGAGTGATACGTGAAGCCATAGAAGTAAAGAAAACATCTAACTAATATAAACAGAGAAGATGGTTTTAAGCTTAGTAAGATGTGGAATCCTGTGATACGCGATCTAAAGCATTACAACCACTGTGCGTCATACGGCCACGCTCCACACATTACGCTGCACTTGAACGATCAATCAGCGTTACGTCAAGCCGAGCTGCTGGTACAGATGACTATAAATAACTCCACACCAAGCTTCAGTTCTTAGTGCGACTTTCACTCCGATGATGCAAGCTGCAAGGTTTTGTAAAATGTTAGTGAATATGGGTGCGCAAACAGCAACAAGGCCAAATCTGCCTAAGTATCCTCGTTCTCAAAATACACAAACAACACAAGCCACCAAAGAGCATGGCCATGGTGTGGATTCTTGCCGAGTTTCAAGGTGCAAGGCATATTAAGCCAGAGAATGCTGGGGGTTATCCACAAATACTACGCGGTATAAGCCGAAATTCTATGTTAACAAGAATAATTCGAGTAACCGTGAAAGCCACAAACAGTATATTCGACTCCAATTCCCGACTTTGAGTCTTTATCACCTTGAGATGGTGGCATTTTCCCAGAATACGCACTAAATTTTATGCCGCATATATCATCACGTGGTCAAGTCGGAGACGGGTGACTTATATTAACTACTAGCAAGATGCCCGTTCTTCGTACGGGCTACAAATGTTTTTTCTTCTAAATCTCAAATGAATTCTATGGCACCGCCCTACTCTTCACTCAATATGCTAAACTAACAAACGCGGCAAAAAAATATTCTAGGTAAAAAGGACACAATATTCTTCCGAAAAAAGTCGTCCACAACTTTTTTATGCTTCACGTGCCCCCTGGAAATGTGTACGTAATTGTCATTCCCCTTACATATATTGATGAAACTATAGTTTTAGTATAACAATGAGATAAAATTGAAATATATATAATGGTCAAACTAAATGTTGTATTCATAAATTACAGCAAGAAACCCGTTTCCACCACTTGAGGGTGGAATTTCCGGAATCCTATTTATTCTAAGAGATATCAAATAATTCGTGAAAAAACGGTCGACTCCTTTTCATCCTTAGGGGTGGAATTTTCAGCCCATATTATCCTGAAATAAACCCACAGCGAAAAAAAAAATGAATAAATTTAACACCCTACCCATTTTCAGTTTTCCCTTTTTACCGTTTTTGGGGTCATTTTAAAATCGCTTAAACCACTTTCTAAATATTTTAAGAATACATCTATATGCCAAAAAACAGTGGTGTAACTCAATAAACATTGGAGATACAAAGGGTTCTTTAATTCACCCCGAATTAATATTTGCACTTTTAGGGATTGATTAGAGCAAAATCCTGAAATGTGTTTTTAGAAACTTGTATTGAATATCTATGCAAGCAAACACCAAGTCGGTATCTTATCGGGTCTAAAAGATATTGAGAAATTCGTGAAAATACATTTTACCACTTTTCACCCCCATAGGGGTAAAATTTTAAAATCCCTTAAACCACTTTCTACATATTTTAAGAATACAGCTATATGCCAACACATAATGTTCGAAATCAATAAACATAAGAGATACGAAGGGTTCTATAATTCACCCCAAAGGCATATTCGCAACTTTAGGGGTTGATTAGGGAAAAATCCTGAAATAGGTTTCTAGGCATTTGCATTGAAAATCTTTGCAAGTAAATACCAAGTCGATATCTCATCGGGCCTAAGAGATATTGTGGAATTCGTGAAAACACATTTTACCCCTTTTCACCCCCTTAGGGGTCGAATTTTAAAAAATCCCTTCTTAGCACTACCTTCCGTAACAAATTGAACCTTCCTCCCAAATGTCAAGTTTTTAGTAATAGTGGTTACGGTTACGGCTCTGATTAGTCAGGGTTGTGACTTTCCTTTATATATATATATATATATATATGTATATATATATATATTGGTGAAGGGTACTTTGTGACCTCTGAAGTAGGTACAGAAGGTATTTTGTCACCTCATATATAACGTTGTCGCCTCCGATTTCGGAGGTGACAACGTCTTGCCTTGTTTTAAGTGGTTTTGGCAATTTCATGACGTCTACTGTTCATATACAAAAATTTTGTCGGAGGTAAAAAGGGTGCCCCCATACTCCTAAAAAAGAATTTTAGTTCAGCTATAGACCGCTGGCGCTGGCGTTGCACTTCATCGTCCAATGAACAATACGTTGTCACCTCCGCCGTATAAACACAAGCTTTGAACTCCAGAGGGCACCTTACTACTTCCACAAATTGGCAACGTCGATTACGAATGATTGTGCGTTCGAAGCAAACAATATCTTTGGTCCGATGAAAGCGCACTCGTGGTCGCGACACGTGAAAGCGAAGTTTTGTGGTGATAACAGTGTTCTGGCGCCTTGATTAAGAGTTTGCAGTGTGTTATTTAGCTTGATCGGTGTGTATGCCGACTTATTACCGCGTTTATTCAGCCATGAAGCGGAGCACACGTATAATAAACCTTTGCAAAGAAGCGGAACACACAAGTATGCTTAGTTCAAATATTTCAGGCGGGCAGCCCTAACCTCAATTTAAAACATTTTTAAGATTCGCAGAAAACATCCGGATTTTGGAGCAACAAGAGAACGGTCAAGTGGTTTTGTAACCGTGCACCATCGCCTTTGAATCAGTCCGGCATTTCTGCTGAAGATGAAGCAGGTAAAGAAAAGATAGATACACTTCTGGAGAAAAGATCCGGACCGGCAAAAACTATCGGGGAAAATATTATCGACGAGAGCTGTGCTTTATTATCTATGGTAAGTGTTGTTTTGTTACTGTTTCACTTAGGCCTCGCACACATACAATTGGCAGAACTAAGCAATTTTGTCGAGTTGTGCAAATTCAATAATTTCACTTTGAGCGCACTATGAAAAACTTTTTATTCTACAGCTGGAGCAGCTACATTTCCATTTCCATGGTACATTTCATAAAAAAACATATAGCATATTCGCGATTATTATTCTCCATTATTAATTATTGTTAATAATAATACTGAAAAGTTAGTAAAATAAAGTAACGAAGCCAACTTATTAACGAATTGCTTGACAGCAACGAATTTCTTTTACTATTGTTTTCAATGTTAACTAGATGTAATCTGTCAATTATAAAAACATGTTTTTCCTCATTATTATCTCAGTAACCCTTGGGAATCGGACATGGGTATCTTATTATTTTTTACTCTAAATTTCATCTTGAATCAACCTCTAAAGTTTTGTGCATACCTTTTGAATCACCCTGTATGTATACGCTAGGCCTTAATATTGAAAATATAACTTACTACTACAGTTGAGTTGTGATTTGTCCGGAGAAAGTTGTCAGTAGCAAATGAAATGATGCAAAATTCAATTCTCGTTTATTTTATTTTCTTACAAGGTAATTATGGAGTATTCTGTATTTTTTTCTCGTCGATTGCAGAGTCCATCGAAAAATGAAAATGATGTACAAAACATTGAACGTTCAGTACCTGCAAATATTGAGGTAGGTAGTTTCATAAACTTGAGCTATTAAAAAATGTAAGAAAACTTGAGACACAGAAACTGCGATAGAAATCCACTGAATCACAAACTTTGGATTTGAACTGAACATATGTAAATTTAATTATTTGTTATTTACGTCTTCCATTGTGCGCATTCTCACCTTTAGAATCAATTGCAAAATTTTAATAATTTAATTTTTTTCTCGCAGCTATTTGGAGTTAAAGGAATGTGATTTTCTTCAATAGATTAAAAATTAAAATTATTTTAATATTTGTCTTTATGTTCAGTCTAAATCGATACTTATTTTTTTCTATATATAAGCATTAAACTTCAAATTTATAGGAATGGCTGAACAGCTGCAAATTGAAAAACCTGCCAAGTCCTAGAGACAGCGTAAAATTTGATAGCTTAAATGAAAACAAAACTTACACAGAGCTAATACCTGTAGCACCCCTCAATATTTTGAATTGTGAGGAAAAGTGTTCTGCTAATAAAAATGCTTCTTACCCATCAGTATGTATAGAATCAGACTTTGAAGGTATTCAACTCCTGGTATCTGAAGAAAATAAGGTTAGGTTAGGAAATTTTTAATGTAGTTTGTAAATGGCACAAAATGTTCCAGGTAGTAGAACCATCTGTAATTCATTCGCCAAATATTGCTTGCCAACCGAAAATTTATTCAAACATTGAAGTAGCTTCTTCTTCTGTAATACCAGAAACAGAAGACGATTCACGTGATAAAGATTTTGATGTCAATGATTGTTCTTCGCAATCTTCTACCTCTTCCTATGGGACCAATGACTGGATTAATATTTTGGGAGAGAAAACAAATAAGCAGATAACTTTAAAAGTGAAAAGTAGAAATACTTTTTCCGAGGAAATCAAAGTGAGTGTTTTTCTGCCTACCCATGCACACACACACGCAGACACCGTGTCCGGAAAATTGTTCGACCGCAATTTTTCGAACCGCAATTTTTCGACAGCAATTTTTCGAAAAACAGTTTTTCGACGATGCAATTTTTCGAAACAACAATTGTCCGAAAAACAGTTGTTCGACAGCAATTTTTCGAACCCGCAATTTTTCGACAGCAATTTTTCGAAAAACAGTTTTTCGACGACGCAATTTTTCGAAACAACAATTGTTCAAAAAACAGTTTTTCCACAGCAATTTTTCGAAAAACAGTTTCTCGACAGCAAATTTTCGAAAAATAGTTTTTCGACGACGCAATTTTCCGAAAAAAAATTAAAAACGACTAGTAGAAGTAAAATCAGCCAATGAAAGGATCTAACTCAATTTTCAAACAATGAACCTAATTCTAATTGTTATTAGAATTCTTCTGAATAGAATTATGCCGATTGTTTTTAAGGCGAAATGTTCCTAAATGATAGTTTCTTTACAACCTTATTTAAACTAAAGTTAAGGAAAATTTACTTATTTTTCTGGGTGTACCCGAATTGCGGTCGCGGTTTAATCCTTAAGTGACTGCCGTTAAGCTCTGGCCTGATCTGCGGCCAAGAGCATACGTTAAAATTCTAATCCTTTTCTTGAACTCATTTTAAAATTAGCGATAACAGTAATTTAAAGACTTAAGGAGAAAGTAACCAGTAAATAGGTAAAATTAACAACAGTTTAAAGGGTAACTTGAAGTTTTATTCTGACCGCAATTCATGTAAAGATTATAAGAGTTTATTAGTACCTAATACAATCTTTGGAGCGCAATTCAGTTCTCAGATTACTTAACTATCTGGGACTATACTGAGACCGCAATTCGTGTGCTTATGTAGTAAAGTATTCCCAGAACGTTAATGATCAATCTCTGATAAAGGTGTTACGTCTACAGTTGAAAATAAATGTAAATGCTGCTTGTACCTCTTTTCCTGGAAGTTTATATCCGAGGTTTGTTGCCATTAGCCCTCCTTAAATATTTAATCTCGTTTTATCAGCTTAATTTAAAGGTGCTTAGTTAGTACATTGTTGTAAGGGTAAAATAACCACGTCAGATGCAGTGATTGGCTCGCTGTGTAAGAATTTTTGGTATAAATCCTCTCCGTTTTTAAATGTGGATTTTGTTATAACAGTAATTTTCTGCTAGAAGTATGCCTTTGCATTTTGTGGCTTGTGAAAAGGGCAACCCAAAATTAAATGTTGGTGGTCACTTGTTTTACAAGAATAAGACAAACGAGGATACAATTTATTGGAAATGTGAGAAATTTCGAAGCATCAAATGCAGAGCTCGTGTAACAACCATTGGTGATGAAATTATTGCGGAGAGTGAACATAACCATGCCGGTGATGCAGCGCACGTTGAGGCTTCCAAAATTTTGAATAAGATAAGAGAAGATGCAAGAAGTACACGAGATGCGCCGCATTACATTGTTTCGAATGCATCTGTTGGGATTGGCCCAACTATAGCAGCTCAACTTCCTTCTGTGGATACAATAAAAAGAACAATACAGAACGTCAGAACTAAGCATAATCCTGAACCAGCAGTACCAAGATTTCGAGGAGATATAGTTTTTCAAGAAACATATACGCAAACTGAGAATGGTGAGCAGTTTTTATTGTTTGATTCCGGTCCTGTCGACGACCGTATGCTAATTTTCTCCACCAGAAGAAATTTGCAGCTTCTGGCGCAATCTAAGCATTGGTATGCTGATGGAACATTTAAAACTGTTCCGCCACTTTTTGAGCAATTATACACGATCAACGGACTACAGCAGAATAATGCATTACCGCTAGTGTATGGTTTGCTACCCAATAAAACACAACAATCTTATATACGGCTGCTTAGAGAAGTGAAAGAATTGGAACCCACCGTTGACCCAGATACAATTTTAACTGATTTCGAAATCGCTATGGTAAATGCCGTTCAAACAGAATTTCCTTGTTCGCGACATCGTGGATGCTTTTTCCACTTTGCCCAATGTATATTTCGAAACATTCAAGCTAACGGATTGATGCAACGCTATGAAACGGATGCAGAATTTGCTATGGATCTCCGGCTGCTCTCTGCCATTGCTTTCGTTCCAATAAATCGTGTAGTAGAAACATTCGAATTTTTATGCGATAGCAATGTATTCTCTCCAGAAGTTCAGCAGGTAATAGACTACTTCGAAGATAACTGGATCGGTCGCCCAGATCGACGCCAACGTCGCCCACCAAGATTTTCGCATTCTATGTGGAATTGTTACGATGGTGCGCTAGAAGGCTTGCCAAAAACCAACAATTCTCTGGAAGGGTGGCACCGAGGATTTCAAGAACAGGTTTGTGGAGACCATCCAAATATTTGGCGATTTATATCTGCCATAAAAAAAGAAAAGAGTCTCAATGACTTTCGCATTGAGCAATATAGAAGCGGACAAGAACCCCCCCGTGGACGCAAAAAGTACAGGGACTGTGCAGAACGAATTAGACGTTTAGTGTCGAACTATGATCCAGCGAATGATCTGCTTCTTTATTTGCTTGGAATTGCTCATATTAGTTTTTAGTAGTCGTGGTGTTTACTCATAGGCAGTATAGTTAGGAACATAGTGTTGTAAGCATATAAAATAAATTTGTACCACTATTCATTGATTCGCAGTATTGGATATTTTACATATGATTTAATTTACATATTATTACATTAAACGCTATTTTTTCAAGTTTTGTACTTTTTATTTTTAGCATAAGCATCTCATAAACATAAACTTCTAGTAAAGTAGGTACAGTTTTGGACGTTATTTTCAAAAGTCGTTACAATCGCTTGCTTGTTTTTAACATTGTCGAAAAGGTAGATGGCGACAGTTCTAATAAATTCACGACACACATCTCGTTGGGTTTTCCCGTTTTCGTCGACTGAAAACTGCTTTTCTGTTTCGAAAAAGTGCTGTCGAACAACTGTTTTTCGGACAATTGTTGTTTCGAAAAATTGCATCGTCGAAAAAATGTTTTTCGAAAAATTGCTGTCGAAAAATTGCGGTTCGAAAAATTGCTGTCGAACAACTGTTTTTCGGACAATTGTTGTTTCGAAAAATTGCATCGTCGAAAAAATGTTTTTCGAAAAATTTCTGTCGAAAAATTGCGGCTCGAAAAATTGCTGTCGAACAACTGTTTTTCGGACAATTGTTGTTTCGAAAAATTGCATCGTCGAAAAATTGCGGTTCGAAAAATTGCGGTCGAACAATTTTCCGTGATTCCGCAGACACACATTTAATACGTGTATATTGTATTAACCCATTGTAGGAGAAAAGAGTTGCCGAGAAAAAAATTACCAGGTGCACTTTCTGCGATGAAGACGTTATTTCCAAAAATTTTATGCGTCACTTGCAAAGGCATCACGGATCGGAAAAACAAGTTGAAGACATCCTAAAATTTCCTAAAAACAGTTCCGATAGGCGCCAAGCAGTTGCTTTGCTTCGAAATGACACAAATTTCAAACTGTATATATCTGGTACTTCGCGCCCATACAGAAAACCCGCCGCACTACATCTGGAAAACACAGAATATTATCCATGTCCGTATTGTAAAAGTTTGCTGCAGAGAAATTATTTAAAGCGGCATAAAAAGTTTTGCATCACTAAAAGATCAAATTGCAATTCAGATAATACACCAAACAGAATAGACCATGTATCCCATTCTCAAACAGTTATGGCATGTGCAATAGATATAACTGACACAGTTTCCAAATTAAATGTTAAAAAACAGGTGCGTAAAATGTTTAGGTGAATGCTATAATAGATATTTTCGATATTTATATCGTAATAAGAAATATTACGATACGCGATGGAAAAACTGTTCAACGAGGTGATAAGTCGAGTTGAATAATCCATCAAGTATCGTAAAGACGCATTACGATACAAATATCGTACAAAGTTTTATCTACTTTCATAATTAATACAGATATTTTTGTGTTTGTACTGAAATTGGTAACGTTGCGTTTATGAAAAATGTATTCTCTTTACCGCACTAGTGCTTTATTACCGCACTAGTGCCATTATATATATTTGCAATATAAGTATCGTAACAGTTCATATTATGATAAGAGATGGAAAAACTGTCAAGTGAGGTCGTAGGCCGAGTTTGATAACCCATTGAGTATTGTAACATGAAGTTAACAACACGAATATCGTACACTGTTTTATCTGCTATCAGTAAGCTTATTTGTCAAATTTGAAATTATTATTACTATGAAAAATACTCCAAATAATGTCATATGACTAGTACGGTAAATTGCTACTCGCTATAATATTCAAATGAATGCCATAAATGTTGACATTATGTATTGATAGTAGATAAAGATGTTGTGTAATATAATATTTTTAAAATGCCATTTTCCATTTTACCAGGTTTTTGATATCATGAAGGGGGATGAAATTTCATTTGTAGCCAAAAAAGACCTACTAATAATTCATTTTGGGAACTCGTACTTAAAAAAACATAGGCGAGAGCGCATGGCCTATGCATGTAGCAACAGAATGAGAGAATTAGCACGACTCCTAATTAGCTACCGACATGTAACCAACAATCCAGATATAACATATAAAGAGCTCATTCACCCAAAAAATTTCGAAAATGTGACCTCTGCAGTCAGAATTCTAGTAGGATACGATCCAATCAAAAAAACATTTCAGACCCCAAGTTTGGCGATGCATTTGGGGACGTCATTAAAATTAGCCTGTGAAGAATTAACACACCTAATTTTGAAAGAATGTAAAGGATTCCAGTGTAGAACAGCTACTGACAAACATGAATGGTTATCAAACGTCAAAAATTTTAAAAAATTGGTAGAGAGTCGTTGGAACATTGAACTAGCCTCATTGGCGCATAAAGATTTACACGAAAAAAGATGGAGCAAACCTTTACTTTTACCTTTGGTAAATGACATAAAAATATTCAGAGACGAATGTTTAAAAATGGCCGATGACTGTGAGAAGAAATTTTTTTCACAAGAAGATGACCAAAAAACTTACAAATTATTGGTTAACATAACTCTAGCGCTGCTCATTGTTTTTAACCGACGACGAATAGGCGATGTTCAATATTTAAAAATCAGTGATTATAACAACGACCAACGTAGCAATATCGTTGATTTTGAAAAAGCGCTAACGGAGACAGAAAAAATGCTAACAACAAAATACAAAAGAGTAATAAACAGCGGTAAAGGATCACGAGCAGTGGTTATATTAATACCAAAAACCATAGAAAAGTATATTGATTTGTTGCTTGAAAATAGAAATAAATATATTCAGGCAGATAACGACTACGTTTTTGCTGCTCCTGGCAGTAAAATTAAATGGGGCAAAGGTGACGTTGCAATTAGAACACTTGCCAATAAAATGAATTTGAAGGATCCACATGCAATTTCCAGTAACAAACTGCGAAAACATATTGCGACAGTAATGCAGATAATCAGTTTAACTAAAGACGACGAAAAACAGTTCTCAAAGTTTATGGGGCACACTCAAAAGACCCATGAAGAGTTCTACGAGTAAGTACTCAAAAAGCACCTTTTAGTTGTCAACGTTTACTGTACATACTTACCTTTCAATATACTCCAGACTACCAGTGGATTTGTATCAAACAGCGAAGGTCTCCAAAATGTTGCTTCTGATGGAGAAGGGTGAAATTCCTACGGAATACCAAGGAAAATCTTTAACTGAAATAAATTTTGATGAAAATTTGGAATTTGCAATTGAAAATGAAAATGACGGTAGGCACTTTTAATAATTCGTGTCATTTGAGGGCTTAGGTATTTTTAAATAATTGTAGATAATGCAGATATAATCTTGGATGATAACGTACACCATAGTATGGTAAACAATTCTGAGGAAATGGATGCAAGGGCATCTAGTGTTCATTCTAACCAAATTGGGAGATGGAGAACTGAAAT
>CALNHX010007821.1:0-68718 GCA_940337035.1 Agriotes lineatus | reverse complement strand
AATAAAAGCCAACGCTGCTCACATGAACGTAATATACTTTATCTACAACTGCTTGGATAAGGACTTATTACGTCTTTTGACACTATTTGCGTTAGGTAAATAGTGTCAAATGAATGACGTAATGACATTTGCTACGCACTCGTTTGTAACTTATGCACACGTATGTTAATGATGCACTTATCTCACTTGTATAGTAAATAACTAATATACGTTGGTTTACATACACACAAATAGAGGAAATACAAAACGACAATCCGCAAATAACATAAGCTGTAAATAATAAAGATTAATATTTAGTTTGAATGGCTACGGGCTGGTAGCTAAATTACACTTGTATTTACAATTTAATATTAACATACGCCATAAAGGAACAAATGTTAGAATTTGGTTTGCAGTGCTATAAACTAAGAACTAAATTCTACACGTATTTACAGTTTGCACAAGATATAACTCACAACACGCTTGACACGTTAGCACTACCACGAAAGTCGCGAAAATATATTTCCCGCACTCCCCCAATTCACCTCTAGCCGGTTCTGTTTTGCGCATAGCCGCTCGCAGGTTTTTACTGACTCACACGTCTCAAAGCCGGCGCGGCAACCGAATTAAGCGTTAAAGTATGATGTAATCATGTACTCTGAATTCAAAGTTGTAGCTTAGCACTTGATTGTGAGGCTGATCAAATACATTGGTCGTAAATGAGCTAACCTGGTTTTACCTTTGCTGCAAGCTAGACCCTGGGTTTCGCCACTTAATGACGTCGTGGTTCAGATATATCGTGAAACGTTGCTCTCCCGGTTTATTTTAGTCACATCCGGCGTTGATTGGGCTAAGCCTTTAAGTTTAAATGATACACACCAGTCCAAAATGTTATTTTGTTATAGGAACAGGTAGGTTAATGCATAATCAGTATTTTATTGTAGAAACATGCAGAATATTCTTCGATTACACATATTTAACTATTCGTAACCCTACTTTCTAAGCCCATGAATGAATCAACCATGCATTTTGGACATTTCGTATTTTATATATGGAATAATTATCTAAGCAACGATCGTAAATTGTGTAATCAAAAAAGAAGAGATTGAGATGACACTGCTTTGATTAAATAAAATATATGTGAATATAGCCGTCGTCGGTTTATATACACGTTTTTCGTGTTATTTGCTATTTGTTGTTTAAATCTACGTGACGCATCGAGTGAAAGTGATTTATCAATTTACACCCATTTTTATTTCCAGATAATAACACAGCAGATTTGCTCCAAATAATTATAAGCGTATGATTACTGGAACAAAGTCAGTATTTATCCCACTCACCGCTTACAATTTATCAGAAACAAAAAGAATTTATATTTATATAAAAATGGCTATGTACATCTCAAACACTAACGGCCCCAATAGCGAGCCCTGAGGTACCCTCGTATTAACAATTATAGTACTTGTATAGAAAGGGTTTGCGAAATTGGGCTGCTCTGTCAATCCATCGGCTGGTTGTTATTATTACTACAATTTTGTACTTGATGCATACGTTTCAGTATTAATTAATTTGTTAATTTACTCATTTCGCTTATTTACTTACGTGTAAGTGCAGCGACAAGTCATATGTTAATTCGCAAGCCGAATTATTCTCATGACACCACCGTGAAAACGTACTAATGCCCCTTTGCACCACTTCACTTTAAACCTCGGCCTTAGTAAAGTGTCACTTAAAATTAAGGGCAACTTTATTTTAAGGAGTATTGCATGACATCCTCTTAAAGAATACTTAACTAAGTCAAATTTAAATCCGACAACACTGCTAAATGTTGAGGATTTTTCATGCTGAAGCGGTTGAGAGATGGTGGTTATATTGCTAATGTCAAAACCGTCATGTCAAAACGGTAATTTCATTGTTGATTTGGAGAGTGGAGGTTAAGTGTTTGTGGTTATTTATATTAAAATTTTGTTTTCATATCTCTTATTCTTTAGCAGCCTTTTATCCCCCACTCCTGGACATAGGCCTCTCCTTGCTTGTTCTAGTTTTCACGATGCTGTGCGTCTTTGTACCATCTTCATCCTGCCGCCTGTCTAATATCGTCTACCCATCTTTTATGAGGTCGTCCAAAACTTCTTTTATTTTGTCTAGGTCTCCATTGCAAAAGTCTCTTCGTCCATCTTGTATCGTCCTGTCTGGCGATATGACCCGCCCATGACCATTTTAAAGTGGCAACGCGTTCTATCGTACATGGTCTTTTAGGTGTATTCCGAGCATTTGTCTTTCTATTGCGTGTTGTGCTGTTCTAAGTTTGTTGGCTGTTTTCATTGTCATTCTCGTTGTCTCTAATTCGTACGTCAGGACCGGGACAATGCATGTATTAAAGACTTTGGTTTTCAAGTTAATGGGTATTTGATGGTGCTTAAGTATTGTGCCCAGTTTTCCTGTAGCAGCCCAGGTTAACCGTATTCTCATGCTGATTTCGGCTTGTCCATTTTTTTCCATAGCTTTATGAGGTGGTCCAAATATACGTATTGTTCCACTTGTTCTATTATTTTATTTCCGGCGTGAATTGGTATATCATCTGATGTAAGAGCCTTAGTCTTGGTCAAATTCATTTTTAAATCTATACGTTCTGATACTAATTTCAAATCTGTAAGCCATCTTGTAGTTCTGTTATATCGCTGCTGATTAAAACAATATTATATGCGAACCTAAGATGATTTATATTCCGACCTTCGATGATGATCCCTTTGTTTTCCCAAATAATTTGTTTAAATGCTTCTTCCAATGCCAATGTGAAAAACTTGGGGGAAATTGTGTCTGCTTGCCTGACTCCACGATGGACAGCTATTTTAGAGGTAGTTATGTTATCTTCGATCTTTATTTGAATAGCAGCTTTTTCTTAGATGTGACTAATAAGATCTCTATATCGTGAATCGATTCTTGCGTTGTCCATTGCGTGAAATATGCAACAAAACGACTTGGGCGTGGATTCAATTGTCGGTAATTGTTCCATCCTGAAGACATTTATTCAAAAGTATCTTGATTGACTCAATAGGAAAGAAAAGGTTAAGGTCATTTCAATTCCCCCAACTGGGGGCGGGCTGCTATAGGTCCCTCTTCAGCCAAGAACGGAATTATAGGATGGGTGAGAGAAAGGAGGGGTGGAGAATGGAAGAAAAGCCAGGAAAGGTGCAGAACTACTGCCCCGGCATTCGCCTTAGAGAAGGTACTCTGTTGACTCAGGAAAACCACCTAAAACCCTGAATCAGAGCAGACGGCCGCGAAAATTGAGCCCACGACCTTCCGAATGCTAGGTAGACTCGCAACGCACTAAGCTATTTATTATTTTCTTGGGATAATATGTCTTTTTGATCGCAGTTTTTATATCTGCTTGAATTTTATTTTACAATTCATTTACTTGCATTATTGTTAAATTTGTTGTTGGTAGTAATTTGCGACTTAAATTTCTCTGATATTCATGTTCGTGTTGCTTTAATACGTCTTGTGTTATGAATTGTGGTGTACGGATTAATTTTTGTCTCTCTTGTTTTGGGATATATATTTTATTAAAATAAGCCTGTGATCAATTCCCAAGTCAAATTGGTTTAATGCAGTTGTATCGGTTATGATGTATTTTTTGTTACAGATGATATAATCGTAATGTTTTCATATATCATATGGGAATTCCAATCGGTGTTCGATTTGTTCCAACACTAATAAAACTGTATTTTTTGTCAGTCGAAACTTTCTGAAAACCGATAATTCATCCATACTGTCGAAGTACTAAGCCGTATTATTTATTTTTCGTGAATATCGGAAGTCAATGATTTCAAAATTTCGACACCGTGTTCAAAAATATAATTTTCCACTAAAGTTTCAATTTTCGAATGTTTTTTGTAATAAATAGTAATAAAGCCTTCAACTACTATGGTTTTAAAACGTTTGTTTTAGGTTAAGTCGAACCTTAAGTCGCCGAGTTTTGGAACTTAAAGATAAATGCAACTTAATATTTGTCAACTTAAATTTTAAGTTTCACTTAAAAGTTAAGGGAGAGTTCTTACGGCATCGAATGATTCTAAAGACACTCTAGGGTGGGGAAATGCCACTTGCTTCAACAAGTCCGGGAACTGTCATCACTTACCCTGGAAATCTCACAAAACAGGTTAAAGGCCACGGCTTGATACGCTCAGGGAGATGGGCGTGAGCCCAGAGACGGTACACCACAAGGTAAGCGTATGTATAGGGTATTACAAAATAAATGGGTGCCACGAGATTCAGACTTGAAACCCACGCTTAACCGAACCTCGAAAGCCAAACGGGGTAGGATTTTAGTGTATAGCCAACGACTCGAAACACATGTAGTGACAAAAGCACCGACCTACCTGTGACGCTTCTGAACTGCTCTCAGGCTCCACTTCACATAAGTCTGACAGTGTATAAATATATATAATCTGAAAATAAGCATTCACAAACTTCTTCTTCTTCTTCTTCTTCTTTGCCTTTATGTCATCCAATTTTGGACATAGGCCTCCTTCAAACTTCTCCATTTGTCTCTGTTCTGCGCCTGCCTTTTCCAGTGTAAGCCTCCCACTCTTTTTAGGTCATCTTCCCATCTCATCTGTGGGCGGCCTCTTGACCTTTTTCCCAACCATGGCCTCCACTGCTGTATTACTGTGTTCCATCGTTGGTCTGATTGTCTGGCATTATGTCCTGCAAAGTCCCACTTCAGCTTTGCTACCCGTTCTCTGGCATCTTCCACCTCCGTTACTCGTCTGATCCAGATATTCGTCGTCTTATCTGATAGTTTTACACCTATCATTATTCTTTCCATGGATCTCTGTGTTTTTGCTATCTTATCCATGTTTGCTCTAGTTAGTGTCCAAGTTTGTGAGCCATAAGTCAGAACCGGAAGAACACATTGGTCGAATACTCTTGTTCTAAGATATTGAGGTATTTTTCCGTTTGTTAGCACTCCTTTTAATTTTCCAAAACCAGCCCAAGCTAGTCTAACTCTTCTTATGATTTCGGCCGTTTGGTTTTCTTTATTTACTTTGAGTATTTGTCCAAGATATATATATTCATTTACTGTCTCTAAGTTAAGATTGTTGAGGCTTATTTATCTTGTATCATCCGTGTTAGTCATTATCTTAGTTTTAGACATGTTGATTTTAAGGCCTATTTTCTCTGAAGCTTCCGACAGCTGTGTTACTATGTCCTGTAATTCTTCAAAGTCTGTTGTAATGAGTACGATGTCATCTGCATATCTGAGATGGTTTAGCTTTTTTCCATCTACATTTATTCCTTTTTGTGACCAGTTTAGCTGTTTGAACATGTCTTCCATTGCAAGTGTAAAAAGCTTTGGGGAGATGACATCGCCTTGCCGAACCCCTCTTTTTAATGATATTGGTTTGGTGGTGTCTCTATCTAATTGCACAGTCATAGTCGCTTTTTCATATATGTTATGAATGAGTATTCTGTAGCGAGAATCAATACGGCAATTGTTCATGGCTCTTTCCACGGCCCACAGTTCCACGCTATCGAAAGCCTTTTCGTAATCTATAAAGGCAAGATATAGATTCAGATGATATTAATTTGCCTTTTCAATTAATGTTCTCATTGTTAGTAGATGGTCGGATGTACTATAACCCTTTCGGAATCCAGCTTGTTCTATAGCCTAGTAAGCGTCCATTTTGGGTGTTAATCGGTTGCTTATTACTCTCATGAAAAGTTTATAAATCTGTGATAACAGGGAGATAGGTCGATAATTTTGTAAGTTGTCTCTGTTTCCTTTCTTGAAAAGCAGTATAACTATGCTCTCGTTCCAGTTGTTGGGAATTTCGCTTTTATGAAGGCAATGGTTGAATAGCACTTTCAATTTTTCCATTATTATATTCTTCCCTTCCTTTAGCATTTCGGCCAATATCCTGTCCGGTCCGGGGGCTTTATTGTTTTTTAACTGCGATAGGGCAGCTTCAATCTCATAGATTTCAATATCTGGCAATTCTTCCGAGTTCACGTTCATAATTTTTTGTTCTATGCTTTTCTCTTCGTCGGCGTCAGGTTTTATTTTTGTGGCATATAGATTGTTATAGAATATTTCTACTGTTGTTGTTATTTCATCTATATTTCTTTGTTTTTTTCCGTTTTGATCTTTTATGGAAACTACCTTTGGTTTACCTAAGAATGGCCTTAGGCACTTTAATCCACGATTCTGTTCTATTATTTTCTCTATTTTGTTTTCATTGTACCTTCTTAAATCTTCTTTTATCTTTCTTTTTATTGTTTTGTTCAGTTCTGTATATTCTATTGTGTTCCTTTTTCCCTCATGTAGGGCTGTTCGTCTTTTGTCCATTTGTTTTTTTGTTTGCTGGCTTATTTTGTTTTCTTTTGTTTTGTTCTTCTTAGCTACTTTCATAGCTGCGGTTAATAGTTTTTATTTATGTTGTTATTGATTTTGTTGAGGTCTGTCTCTTCTTGTGATGTTTCTGATTCTCTTAGTAGTTTTCTAAATTCTTCTCCTTTTTCTCTTATTTTATTATGCTCTATTATGGCTAGGTTTTTGTACTGTTGCTTTCTTTCTAATTTATAATTCAATTGTATTCTAGCTCTCAACATTCGGTGGTCGCTGCCGGTGGTAAATCTGTTTAGTGCTGTGACATCTTCAAAAATCTGCCTGTTTTTGCAGAGAAAGTAGTCAATTTCGTTCTTTGTTTTTCCATTCGGTGATATCCACGTCCACCTTCTATTATCTTTTTTGTTGAAAAATGTGTTTATTGCATACAGGTCTTGTTGTTGTAGATAGTTTATGAGTTTCTCACCGCGTGGGTTTCTTGTACCGTATCCGTAATTGCCTACTTTGTTGTCTATCTCATCGTACTTCTTTCCGATTTTTGCATTGAAGTCACCCATGATGATAGTTAATTTTATAGGTGTATCCTCTATTGCTGTTGTAATTTCTTCATAAAATATGTCAGTTTCGTTGTCATCGTGGTCTGAAGTGGGGGCACAGACTTGAATAAGTTTTATTTTCAACTTTTTATTTATTTCTATTATTATATAGCCTACTCTGTTAGAAATGGGTTTGAAAGTTTTTACATTTTGTTTTATGCTCTTTTTTACTATGAATCGTATGCCTCCATATGTTTTGTCTTCAGGACCTTTGTAGTATAATTGGTTTCCTGTCTGAAGTTCTATACTTTGTTCGCCTCTTCCTTTCACCTCGGATAATCCTACTACGTCCCATTTAATTTTTGTTAATTCCTCTTCGAGTTCATATATCTTTTCATCTTTTGCCATGGATCTGATGTTGTAGGTTGCTAAGTATAATTTGTTTTGTTTTCTTTTCTGTTTCTCATGTTTACATGTCGCTCTTTTGCCTCCCCCAGAATCCATGAGGCTGACCGGCAGGCCGGTGTGGGACTGTGGATATTCTATCCTACCCACCTGGGGTAACTTTCCTTTTTGTTTTGTGATCGACATTTTGTTTGTTTGTTTGTTTGAAGGGGTTGGCTATACGTCACCACGCTTGCCAGGCGTGTTGGTGAGTGAGGAGATGTAGGTGGGATTTTATGTAGGATGGGTCTGGATTTTTGGGGTTAGCACATGGTTTCTCTCTAGGTAGGGAGTGATAGATAACCAGGCTAGCGTGGGCAGGGTCGCGTCCCTGAAGTAAACCTACCTCTGTCGGGGTCACAGAGAGTGTCTACCCGCTACCGCAATTCACAAACACGTGAGAGAAATTATAAGGCATCTTTCAATAAACCGATCTATTGGTCTAAGAACATGTGAATAAAATATGTACACACAATGAGAACATATCCTAATAGATGGGCTAAAACTATAACCCAGCTGGAGGACGCTTTGTCTCTAATCGACTAAACTAAAATAACAAAAGGTACACGGGCCCAACGCGGGCGGCGGGCTTGTAAACACGAACGATTAATTTGGAATAGCCGGAGCTATTAACATGAATGACTAATTTAGGATAGCCGGAGCTATAAACATGAATGACTAATTTAGGATAGTCGGCGCTATTAACATGAATCACTAATTTAGGATAGCCGGAGCTATAAACATGAATGACTAATTTAGGATAGTCGGCGCTATTAACATGAATGGCTAATTTAGGATAGCCGGAGCTATTAACATGAATGACTAATTTAGGATAGCCGGCGCTATTAACATGAATATTTAATTAAATACAGCGCGAGCCGTCTGCTGGCTGGTAAACATGAATGGTTAATTATAACTTCAACACGAGCCGTCTGCTGGCTGGTAAACATGAATGACTAATTATAAATTCAACACGAGTCGTCTGCGGGTCTGTAAACATGAACGACTAATTAAATACAGGGCGAGCCGTTGGCTGGCCGGTAAACATGAATGACTAATTATAAATACAGCACTCTACCTTAATTAACAGCTTTGCCTAAAAAGTTGCGTCGGTCATGGTTTACCGCTAGAGTAATAGGGCTTGACGTTATGGGGGTGTACGCTGCCCAGAGAATCCCCTTTATTATCAGGGAATGATGCAGAGCCCACCTGGGAAACAACAAAAATTGCGAAACCTGTAGTCCGCAAGCTTCAAAAAGGAACCCGACCATGTGGTGGACAAATATGCCATCCAGGCTTACAAAAAGAAGCGAGCGGCGGCGGCCATCGATACGACAACGACACTCAAGCACCCAAAAGCACGACCTTACATTCTCACGGCCCGTCAAGAACTCCCCAAAAATCACGCCACTCGGTCCCAGACAGACGCGCTAGCTTGCAACGTGCAGGGGAAACCGGTTAGTAGCATGATTTGTGCACCTGTGACCAATCACAAAGCGAGAAAAAACACCTCGACGAACTTTCTAGAACAAAGCTGTGTTCGAAATCTTTAAAATTCTAAATATACCAATGCAAATAATTATGAATGAGAAAATTAAAGTGGCCGTTACAGTTGCTTAAAATTGTGAACCGCCAACTGCCTGAACACCATTTGATGAACTGACACACGTAGAAATATGACTGGAAAACCTATATACAGCGAAGTTGTAATTATTAAACAGAAAATACTCTAAGAAGTCGAATTTAAAAATGGCCTGACAGAATGGTGCAAATGGGCATAAATGCTTTCACAGAGATAGTGACCAAATGTTTACAGATTTTTTACCATTTGAAGGCTGGTAAATTATTTCTAATAGAAAGCATATTTGCGACAACCCAAAGTCAAATTCCTAATGCATTGCCGTTGACGCTATATTATATTCTATACTGCATAGAAACATCAAGAATAGACACTCATAATTACAGAGAGATCAGTGTAACGTGTAAGTAGTACCCTTAGTAAAGTTTTTGGAAAATAAAGGTAGGTTGCAAGAAATTCCTAAATGTAAACTAAGCGAAGAACAATGGGAATCCATGAAAGGACGATTTTGTGGTAATGTTTTCAAACTTTAAGAATTGACAGAGAAGATTATGTCTAAATGAAGAGAACTCATCTAGCACGTTTTTATGTTCCCGAACTAGGTACCTTCTTATTTAACTACATGTTCTCTATTTAACTTTTTCAAATCACATGCGTTTCTTATGTATGGTGAAGAGGCACACTTAGAAGGCAGAATGAATAAATCGAATATTCTGGCGTTACACGAAGGTGCGTCTTTAGCTTAGCTGCAGCCCGGGTGCAAAGTTTCAAGTGCCGCCCCCCTCTGGGTTGTGGATTAGATGGTTAGAAAAAATATGTGATGTGAGCTGAATGAAGCTAAATAGAAAAGCATTGCTAATGTAAACCAAATACTTTCATTTATTGCTAATCTCACAATCTTATAACATTAAAGTATCGATTACAATATTAAAAGTGGTATATAATATTTTTCAGGAAGCAAACTAAACTTCTCTTGATTTTCTTATCGCAAATTGGTTTATGTCATTTATATTTACGTTAATGTCGTTTGCAATATTTATTATAGCTAGATTTGATAGCCTTTCTTGAGTTAATTTTGATCTTAAAATGAGCTCTCACTCTCAGCAACAGTGACAGGTAATGTTAAGTAACTGTGTAAAGCAATTGGTATATTTGAGAATGTGCTAATTAGATTATTTTTCAACAAATATTTTAAAACATCTACTGAAGATGAGGTAGATTTTAGATACCTCGGTAAAATCTCTATTTCATTCAGCAAATCGACTGCATTTATGTCCGAATGATTAGTTCCAAAATTTGTCATTTTTTCCACTCAGTATTTTCGATTATCATCGGTATTTAAGTTTTTTGAACTGTCAACGCTGTGTAAAAAAGAGAAACAACTGTTGTGATCGCTTAGCACCTCGAACCTTTCATCTAATTTAGTTATGGTGGTGTCTAATAGAGAAAAGAAAACAATTACTTTAAAGTGTAATTCTGGATTTCGTATAGCATCTTCTCTACCTTCGTAGTCAAACATAGGTCTCCGTTTCCTCGGTCGCACAGTACCGATTGCTGGGAAACTAATCTCACAATGCAATTCTTCAGCAATGACTTTTGATTCATTTAGCATTCCTGTATAAGTTTCTATCGACTGTTGACGTTGTTTAATAATGCAAGAAAAATATTTTTTTCTACGATCGTGTCAAACTAACAACTTTTTGCAGAGTTTTTAGTGTCAAAAGTGACGTCTTTTTTTCACGTTGCTATTGGTGGCATGTTTTAATACTATATTAAAACAGGCTTGCCGTAAGTTTGAATGCCAACATAACCTAGAATATCTAACACAATGTGGTGGAAAAAGCTTTGCGTCGTGCTGTTAAACTCGTCGCACGTGCTTTAAAGGCGTACTTATACACTAGTATCATAATATACTATTTTGAAATCGGTAGTGAAGAAAGTCGAAATCGTCATTAAAATACGAGACATCGGCAGTAAAGTAATCCATTGTTTTACAACTTTTTGTAGGTGACGTGGTGATAGGAAAATGTCAAACGACGTCAACATAACCTACAAAAGTTGGTTAAAATTTTGTAAATTCGCGATTTCTCGATTTATAGAAAACATAATGTACCCCTCGGCACTGAAGTTCTATTTTGCCTAGCATGTGATGTGGTTTATTATTATTATTATTATACGAGCCTCTGCAACTAAATCCACATTTGTGATAAAAAACTAAACTTCAGTGCCTTGGTATACAAATTACTATTTTTTAACTGTTGACCAAATAACGTTGTCGGATAGCACTTTTTTCTTGAAAGTTAGTTTTAATATCTTGCTTGTAAGTAACACAAAATTTAACAAATTACAATTATTTAAGTACGTAGTAGGTACTTTTTTGTATGAACGAAAATTTACAAAAATGTATCACAATTTCGCAGTATCCTAAAATTAAGGTCTTAAGTTACGAGCAATCCATTCTGTATATCTCGAGACTCTGGTGTAGAGGCACGGCTGTCCAGTTCTTTCGTTCGTATGTCCATTATAAGCAATACCTTCTAAGTAAAATTGCTCCTCATCCAATGAGTCTGATTTTACATAGGTCCTCATAAGCGGACTTCCATTATCAACAGCACACTTAGGGCTGTTATCTTGAGCAGTAAAGCAACCCGCGTCTGCATTAATGAAGTAAAGCGAATACGATCGAGCACAACTTTCAGCACTCTTCATATATATTTGCAGTTTTAGCTTTTGACCTACAAACACTGTGGTTAAGTAAAGTACATTTAATCAAATTACTAACCGTTTCCAGAAAATCCCCAGGTCGATGCTTCCACTACAGCTCCAATATCAGGCGATAGATGATTAATAGGCGGTAAGCAAATGGCTCTAATTAAATCTAAAATATAAAAAAAAACATTTATCCATTCACATGCACAGGTGAATATCCATTATACCTGTATATTTTACTCGTTCTTTCAGTCTAATCAGGGCGATGTTATTATCACCACTTAGTTTATCATAGAGCGGATGCTGAATTTGCTCTGCAATATTATAGTCTTGAGGTATTGTACATGTTTGTTTAGAGTCACAGTCTATATACGTATTCAAATTCCAATCCCCTAAGCGAATCTTATGTCTGAAATGTACATAGTTTTAAATTCTGAATTTAAAACAGCAAATTAAAGCTTACAATTTAAGGCCTGCCAAATCGAGACAACTTGCGGCAGTCACTACGTATCTATTACTAATCAAAGTACTGGTACACTGAAAAGTTTCCTTTCCATCTGCAAGATTGACATATTTCAGAGCAGCCAGCCAAGGAAACTCGTCAATTTTTGCAACATTATCGGTGGCCTTCCTGTCTTCTGTGATTTGAAGGCCGCATAGACTGCTGTCGGGCAGAAATGGATAGTTTACATAATCTGGGTAAGACTGAGGATTTGGAAAAACTTCGGGCTCTGGAGTTCCACCTTCTGGGGCTGAAGTAGTAGGGTGCCCTGTAGATCCACAGCACACTAGCACTACCATCAGGTTCTCTTCATACCCGCATGAAGAGTCTTTAGCGAACTGAACAGCAGTCGGATGCAAGAAAGCTGTAATAGCTTTTTTTATTACCGTACATGATTCTATGGGTATACACGTGCCAGTTTCACCGTTTGGAGTTTTGCAAAGAGAATTGATCTCTGTAAACGTGTAATTACTTGTACAATGTGGGTCAAGAATATTCTAACAATTACCTGCAGCGAAAATAAAATGACACAGTACTGTGAGGACACACACAAATAAATACATAATTACACGCCTATCCTCCGCTAACGACTGATAAAACCGATTCGCTGCTATAAACTGCGTCGTTGTTGCAGATTCGACATAAAACCGGCTTTTCAACTAACATAGTCGCGCTACAGATAGCTTCTCTGCATATTACTCATTCTTATTATTTAGTTGCTATTTTCGGTCAATCCACAATTAATTAAATTTAGGAAAAACCTATTATCCAAACTTCCAACTACAATGTGACTACTTTCGAATTTAATTTTTCAAGTATTCTATTCTCAACAGAATCTTATTACAATTTTTTAATTTTGTTCAAAATATCGTTGATTATCTTACCTTTCTGCAAAAGTATTTTGTGAATTTTTAATTATTATAAGGCAAAGGTCAATGTTTTATACGTACGCAGAGATTAGCAGGTTCAATATAAATAACATTGTCATCATTCTATTGTTAGCTCCAGCTAATCTCACTGCATTGGTTATTAATAATGCTGCTTTTCATGTAGGTACAATTTTAAAGAATACGCTAATAGCTCCAAACTAGTTTAGATCAACTTTGACTTCTTATCGTTTTATTATGTATGCACAATGGTATACAATATTCAATTATTTGAAAAACAATGTTCTAATAGCAAACCTAATTAATGTAGAGTAGATTAACCACCAATACAAATGTGCTGCAAATCTGCTTGTCTAATATTAATTAATTGGTATAGGAATGATTACAGTAAGTTTGTCTACGGAGAAGTTATTATATTATATGTGAGATTTCTAGAAGGGTCCTGAATACAATTCAGTAATAAGTACAGAATTCGAAGTTATAACAACACTAATATGTGTATTTAAAATTTTATTTATTTCTGCCTCAGTTCACAATTTTCACAAAAAATATAGGTAGTACTTCAAGATTACCATGAAAATATTAAGCACATCGTTCAATAAATTAGAAAGATAAAACTGCCTGTAAGTTTTTTAAAACCCTTAACAATTATTTCACCATCTTTATCGTCTTTAGACTCCGCTAAGCAGACGTATCCATATGCAACGGTTTTTCTTGAACCACCAAGATATTTTACAAGGATAAAAGTGTTATGTTTTATTGCATCCCATTCAGGGTCCCTGTGTTTCATTTAGAAGATTATTGAAGCTAGATAAGCATTATCCATCATCCAAATTATTTTTAACTAACTCCTCGTTGCTTTTCGACCAAGTTTCTAGATATTTTCCCCATCTCTTGTTATATTGAATCGTTACCTTTTTGTAACTTTTTTTTTATTGTTGTTTGTGGTTTTGTCCGAGTCTTTCTATATTAGTTAAGATGCACAACAGCTGAGTTCTTTAGCTTTTTATCTTCGGCCACCTTGATCTTCTCTAAGACTTTATTTGTTGGTAACATCTCTCCTTATTTAATCTGTTCCAATCGCATTCGTACTCGCATTATTCCAGAAGTATCCAGGACTCGCACCTAGGGCACTTCGGATTGTTCTAAATAAATTATCCAGAGCAGATAATTTACCTGCTGAAGTACTGGGAATTTCGCTTGGAATCTGAATCTCTCCGTCTTTTGGATTTTGATTATTCTCTGCATCAGCAGGGCTTCTAGAATTCTGTAATACCAAGACAGCTGTTTCTTCTACTTTTCTAGAAGGTTTGGGTCAAATGCGCCTTCTGGAAATGTTTATTTGCCCATTAGGCAAATACAAATAATAATAATAATAATAATATTAACTATTTATTTATTTCCCAATAATGAATTATCATACAATAATTAATTACTTGGCATAAAAATAATAAAGTCGAATTGGGAAACCACAGGGTTTCAATTCAAATGAGCAGCACAACACTACCCTTGATCTTCTATTGGTACTCGGATATTTCTATATTGCGTAACAGATATGTTTGCTTAAATTTATTTACAATTTAAAAAAAGTAATAAGGAGTGCGAATTCAAAAGATAAATAAAATAATACTTTAATATATGTTGTTCTGTGATTCTGCAAATAATTGCAACAATATATGTAATGAATGTTATATTATAAACGTTAAATAAAAATAAAAATAAAAATAGCTGTAAGATTTAGTTTGTTTGTAGCTTATACAGTATGGCTATTAATTTATAGTACTAAAAATTTCCAACTTTTTTCACTTAAAATAATATGTTATAATAGATTAACACTTAAGTATTAGCTTTACGAATAACATGTTCTAAGTGCCCTCCATTACGTTGGGCGCATAGTTCGTATCGTTTTTGCATATTTGTGGCCATATTTGAAATATAACAGTATTCAAGTCTTGCAGCATAATCATCCATTCTCAATTGTTGGGTCGTCTGAATAACGTATGAACGGGCATTAAGTTGTTTCAATATTTTCTGAAGAGTGAAGAGTCCTCCTGTTCATTTTCAATTTTGCAGCAGATCTCCGTTGACTACGACGTGGTGAGTCCATAATTTGATTGAATACACGTTCGTGATTTTCGTTGGTATCCACTGTTTTTTTTTTTCGCCAGCTTTACCTTTCCCTTGATGTAGCACAATTTCAGTTCTTCTAAATTTGGTTATAATGTTCACTACAATAGCATTACTTGGTGCCTGTTTATTGAAATGCTCCAAAAATTGTTTGCGGACGAATTTAATGCTTGGACCATTTTGTCTACCTAAACCGTATGAGCGAAAATAGTGCTCAACTAAAAAGACTCTTTCTTCAGTAGATAATGTTATTTACGGACTTGCAAACATATTAGTACATCTAACGAAAACCAAACATCAATGTTTATGTCGAATAACAGTGTCAATTGTTAGAGGTTTAAGCAAAAGTAGGCCTACCGTTTCAGTACTGTAAATTAATAGCCATACTGTATAATTGGTCACGCATGTTATTTCTGAAGGTTACCGGAGTGCATTCTTGAAATTTCTGTGGAATACTGTAATAGAGTTTATAAATTTGGAATTGTAAAGATCGTTCAAACAAAGCAATTTTGTGTAAAGGTGGTGATATTATTCCTTTCGATCTTAAATTTAAGGAATGCACATCTGTTCTGAAGGTAATTTTATTATATATAAGTAAGCTGGTTGTTTGGTTTCAATGACTTTATGACAAAGAGTAGCAAATTGTAAGTAACGTCTGCTTCTCGTATTTGATCAGCGCAAATGTGTTAAATTCTAAGATATGTGCTCATACTTCCTTACTCCAAATATTAAGCGCAAGCACGTGTTTTGAACTCTTTGAATTTTACGTGCAATATCTTTTTACTTTTTCTAACATTTTAACAGCCTCTCGAAGTATTGTAATAGATTGTTCCATAGTTTTACTCACAGTATTGACACCAATCGTTGTAGTCTATTTTATATCATTAAAAGCATTTACAGAACTGGTGAATAGCTTACAGTAAAAACCAAATACACAATCGCTAGATTTTGAATAATCGAGATCACTCCGACTTACTGTTTCATTATTTCTTAATTTTGTAAGAAAATACGCAGCCGGAAAAGATCGATTGGGATCATCTGTGGGATAGCTAAAATTCTTGATTTGTACTGACCCGATTTCAACTATTGACAATTCAATATCTGAAACAAGTTGTGGCTAAAAACAGGATTTGTCAATGCATCGGTACTAAGTTGCGGTTTCGAAGTATCAGTAATAGAATTAGAAAGTTCAGTGACTGATACCAAGGGTGAGACTGCTGCTGCTGAACTTGTTGAAGGTCTTGATTTAAGAAACTTTCTAATAGAGCTCGTAATTTTTTTCAAGTCTTCTTCTTTTTCCGATTTCCGTTTAGGTATTGGAAACCAGAAAGTATCTTTCTTCAATCAGCCACCTGCCATTATTAAACAACCTTTTTACAATTTAACATAAATAACAGAAGCCAATAAAGCTTACCTACTACTTTTCAGTTGATTGGTATAATTGGTAAATACCTCGTACAACAATCCTCATAATAGGCTGACTCTCCACAGTTTTCACTAGCGGTATATTACTGGCAGGCAGTCAAACTATTGCTATTTAAGAAGGAATGACAACTTTTCGTGACTGGAACATGTTAGGAATAGAAAATTAGAAGATTGGCAACCGCTCAGATAAACTAAAATATATAAAAGGTCTCATAAAACTACAACAACTTTGTATGTATTTATCGAATTATATTTACGTTACCAGTAATATAAGTCGCCAGTTCAAATCTCGGTTTGAAAAGGATTCATAAAGGTTATCGAAATATGCGGATGCAAATTTCTAACCTTTCTCACCTTTAAATCTGAAATGACACATTAGCGGTGTTTTCTATCTTGTTGGCACTTTCCGCTGACTGTAAGCATTGGTAAATCGCTGACTCCATTTTAAATCCATTTCCTCCACCTAGGCTTTGCAATAATCAATTTCCGTCTTGATCGCAAATTACTTTTAGACGAAGTCGTCGCGATTATATATATTGTAATGGTTTTTAGTATAAGAGTTTGATATCAGATTAAAAAGGTTAACAGAATACAGTATTAAATTACGAAGATGAATTTAAGTATTAGAAGAATATCGAAATTATTAAAATGCATTTGGTAAAACAATAAAATCGAATTAAAATTCTATTGAATGATGCTACATAAGAAACAGAAATATTCTAACATAATGTAATTATTATCTGAAATAAAGGATTAATGACAAATGCCTATTCGAGAAATATCATTCAACATAGTGGGGGTTAGATAAATATGATACAAATTATATGGAGTGTTGGACTTTAAAATATATGCTAAACAATATCACTAAGGAGATAATGATATTTATTAGTATGTAAAATAATTTGGTACAAAAAACATGTAATACCTTTGTAAGCAGCTAAATTACTAAAATAAACCCTTTATAAAAAGCTATAATCTGTTTGGAATGTAAAGGGTTGCGAATTAAACTAAAAACTTGCGAGACGAGAATTAAAATAAAATGTTGAAAAGATTTAAAGATGTGGAGATGGTAAGGAGGGAAAAACTGGATGTGGTAAGAGTGCCATATGTAATACAGTTATAATCTACAAAAGCAATTTTTGGAATTGGATGCCGGACTAAGTTTATTGTCACTCAATTACATCATATGAATTGGATAGCAGGGAATGGTTTTTCTGGAAGTGGTTTACATCCAGTTTGTTAGCAGAGTGAACGTCTTATGGTGTGGATAGAAGGTTGTTCATCTACTGGAGTTCTAATTCGCCAAGCTTGTTATTGAAGTGACATCTTGTAACTTGCATATAGTCGGTGTTCGTGATACTGTGTCGATCGGTTCTTAGCAGTTCTGTTGGAGAAAACTGGTAGGTGCCTTGTCGTGTTTGGCTGAGAAGCCTTTGCGGTTCCTGGTGTTTGGTTGAGTTCGTACTGGGATGTGTCTGGACGTTGGGAGGTTTCTGTGAGACTGCCGGATGCGTTTGGCTTGGTAAAGGAAAATATCGAGGTCCATGGACAGATGACAGACTACAGGTAGTTATGTAAAAAATTAAAGAAAAATATAGAAAGAGTGAAGTGAGGTAATTTTAAAGAGGGGAATACTTCACTATTTAATACTGGTTGAATGACAAGTAATGTAACGAGGAGGTATTTGTAATTGATTTTGCACTTGCATAATTTGAAGTGACATTGACGGACGTACAAGTTGTCATGATATAAAAAAATTAATTTTCAGGAATAAAAGCAGTCTAGATTATTAGCGATTCCGACTTGTGTTTTCAGTTAATGGTAAATTTTCTACCGGAGCTAGAGATATTTAATAATATTGATAATCCATAATTTATAAAAGGGCAAATGAGTTCCTTAAATTTATTTTAAAAGAGAATTGAATGATAATAAACTAAAGTACAATAAAATTCAGACGTAATAGCTAAAGAATAATAAATATTGTTATAACATAAAATAATTTGCATACATAAATACCATTATAACATAGTCAATTATAACATAAAAGGCGCCGTAACGTGGAGCAAGAACAATATTTATCACAGCAGCCACATATATAGGAACTGAACACTATATTGATTTTATAAATTGGTAACTGCAACTGTTATAAAAACTCATTATATAATCTATAAGTGACTTAAGTTGGTGATGGAAACATTTCTGTTGCCACATTATAAAACCTAAAGCTTTTCGGCCTTTTAGTAACTTTACATGCCCACTATAAAACTTCGTAACCATTTAGTAACCTTATCAACCTTCAATATAAATTCACAACCTTAATAACACCCTTATAAGATTTAGCAGTTACTTGTAGTGATGAAAATTGTTCATTCGGTTTTGCATCAGTTTTGACACAGACTGACGCAAAACCTAACCTGCTAACCTCGAATTTGACATAATTGTTGTTTCAGTCATAAGGAAAACTCCATAAGTAAATTTCTCTCCTCTAGGAAATAATTCGTTATTTCTGTCACGATTTTGGTATCGTAGAAACCGTGTTTTGTTCCCAGACGTGAAAAAAGAACATTTTAACGAACCTTCTCAAACACATCAAACTAATCTAATATGGTAAACTTAAAAAAAATTCTATACAACAATAAATCGTAGGACTTCGAATATTTCTGATGTAAACAACAAAAATGGCCTTTTATAAATTCCATTCCTAAAATACAACAAAACAACTGTAATTTACACGATTTAAAAAAAAATAATCTAAAAACGAAATAGGTATTGGATTTCTATCTTGTATCGGGAGATGAAGTACTCCAGTGCATCAGAAGTAGAAAGAATAGTGCCGCCGGTCATGATGGAATATCAATACGTATGGTGCAACTGTGCTTGCTTTCACTTCTCCCAATTGTGGCTCATGTAATCAACTTTTGTATAGCAAATTCAGTATACTCCTCTAGTTGGAGAAAAGCTTATATCGTTCCGCTAAGTAAAGCAAATAATCCAAAAGAATTCAAAGATTTACGTCCCATATCTATTCTTCCCGTTCTTTCTAAAATTTTAGAAAAATTTATTAACATTCAACTAAGATCCTTTTTAGAAATAAACCATCTGTTGCCCGAAACAATCTGGGTTCAGGCGGGGGCACAGTTGTACAAGTGCGCTGCTTAAAGTTACTGACAATTTACTTAGTGTATATGATAACAAAATGGCATCAGTTGTTGTACTATTGGATTTTTCAAAAGCCTTTGATGCTGTAAATCATGGACTATTGCTATCTATACTACAGCACTGCGAACTTTCTAAGGAAGCTACGGATTTCTTCAAAAACTTCTTAGTAAATCGTCAGCAAGCAGTTGTACATAAAAATCACACTTCAAGATATCTTGATGTTACTTCTGGTGTCCCTCAGGGTTCTGCTCTTAGCCCTACACTTTTCTCTATCTATACATAGAATTTTCAAACCGAGCTTCAATATGTTTTTTCCCACTTTTACGCCGATGACACCTAAGTATATTTATCATTCCAGTGGTCAAATGTAGAAAGTGTATGCAGAAAACTAACTGATGATTTACATTATCTACTGTCGAATATTGTATCAAGGCACTGTTTAAAATTAAATCCAAATAAAACCAAAGCCCTGTTAGTATGTAGCCTCTACATCTGTAAATCACTCTTAAGAGAGATTAATATTGAGATAGATGGTGTAAAGGTAGACATTCATACTGAAGCAAAGAACCTAGGGCTAATACTAGATAAAGATCTACGATTTAAATATCACTTTAACCAAGCTATAAAAAAGGTATTTTTACAATCTACGGGCTATCTATCCGAATAGAGAATTCTTAGACGCTCGTGTTAAAAAAATGCTTTGTGACGCATTAGTTCTATCACATCTAAATTATGGGGATGTTGTGTATGGGCCGTGTACAAATCAGAAAGATGTTTATAGAATTCAGCGGCAAAGAATGCTGGTTTGCGGTTAGTATATGGAGTACCCAGAACAGTATATCGCATATTGAATAGATTGACAACTACAAAATGGTTGAATATGTCGAACAGACGTTATCTACATGCTGTTACCTTTTATTACAAAATTTTAATTTCAAAAACTCCACAATACTTATTTAACAAAATTAATTTTCGAACGTTCATGATTTAAATTTATGTTTCCGAGGACTTATAAGTTATAACCATTCCACCTCATAGAACAAACGTACAAACGATCCTTCTCATATACAATAGCGTCTTTTCTAAATAAACTACCAAATGACTATAAGCCTACAACTGTGGCTAAACTTAGAAAAACTATGTTTTTGGACATGTTTAGTAAACAATTTTTTTTCTCAAATTAATAGTTCATGTGCGGCTTTAAATTAAGTTTAATTGGTGCAAATATATAAGTCTACCTCTATTATTTTAATTATTTTGAAACAGGTTGAGTGTCAGAGCAGTTTCAGTATACCTGAGGCTGTAATTCGCCTCATTTAAATATAGTTATTAAGAAATGTGTTTTTTTTTAATTTTGGGAAAATAAAGACCATTATTATTATTATTATTATTTGTAGTGGTTATCAAAAATGGGCAAGAACGTTAACAGTTTTTAATACGTATAGAAAATAAAGATATGTATTTCCAACAATGTAAGAAAATTAATAAATAGAAAGTATACCTTTTTTGCGGCAGATATCGTCTACACATCTAAATTGCGGTTAAAGTATCGCAAAAGACAATCAATAGCTGGCCATAGACACACGTTTAAAACCGCTACGAATGTAGTACATCCGTGCCGGTTTTGAACGTGTGCATATGCGCAGCCATAAACTGGGCATAGACACGCGTTCAAAACTTCCACGAAAAACTACATTTGTGGCGGTTTTAAACGTGTGTCTATGGCCAGCTATTAAGCATAAGAAATCCAGTAAATGGAGAGCAAATATGCCATTCTTAGTCTTAATGAGCTAAACACATAGATAAACTAGTGCTTAAATCAAACTTAAAATTAATATTCTGAAATCCCTCACACCCTAAATATACCTTGAATTCAAAAGTGTACTGCCTCAAAACCTGCATGCTGTTTTATCGATAACAAATAAAATACTTCAGTTTTAAAAGCATCTAAATTTAACTGTTTAATATCATTGGGTAGATAATTGTATATCTTGAAGCGAGACATTTCTTCAGCGCCATAGTTGGGCACCAAACTGAAGCGAGACGTATCTACGCTCCTTCATTATTTTAATTTGGTTGCCTTGAATTGCTAGCAGCTTAGACGTCAATAGACAAGACCCGTTTGTTACCGCAATTGTTGGTATGAGAATGCCAACGCAGCTATGGCCCAAGCTTTTCTCGTACACAGCTTTAGTTCTGAAAATAAATACTCCAACCCCGCCAGGAATAAAAGCCAACGTTGCTCACATGAACGTAATATACTTTATCTACAACTGCTTGGATAAGGACTTATTACGTCTTTTGACACTATTTGCGTTAGGTAAATAGTGTCAAATGAATGACGTAATGACATTTGCTACGCACTCGTTTGTAACTTATGCACACGTATGTTAATGATGCACTTATCCCACTTGTATAGTAAATAACTAATATACGTTGGTTTACATACACACAAATAGAGGAAATACAAACCTACAATCCGCAAATAACATAAGCCGTAGATAATAAAGATTAATATTTAGTTTGAATGGCTACGGGCTGGTAGCTAAATTACACTTGTATTTACAATTAAATATTAACATACACCATAAAGGAACAAATGTTAGAATTTGGTTTGCAGTGCTATAAACTAAGAACTAAATTCTACACGTATTTACAGTTTGCACAAGATACAACTAACAAAATGTTAAGCGTTAGCACTACCACGAAAGTCGCGAAAATATATTTCCCGCACTCCTCTAATTCACCTCTAGCCGGTTCTGTTTTGCGCATAGCCGGTTTTTACTGACTCACACGTCTCAAAGCCGGCGCGGCAACCGAATTAAGCGTTAAAGTTGTAGCTTAGCACTTGATTGTGAGGCTGATCAAATACATTGGTCGTAAATGAGCTAACCTGGTTTTACCTTTGCTGCAAGCTAGACCCTGGGTTTCGCCACTTAATGACGTCTTGGTTCAGATATATCGTGAAACGTTGCTTTCCCGGTTTATTTTAGTCACATCCGGCGTTGATTGGGGCTATAAGCCTTTAAGTTTAAATGATACACACCAGTCCAAAATGTTATTTTGTTATAGGAACAGGTAGGTTAATGCATAATCAGTATTTTATTGTAGAAACATGCAGAATATTCTTCGATTACACATATTTAACTATTCGTAACCCTACTTTCTAAGCCCATGAATGAATCAACCATGCATTTTGGACACTTTGTATTTTATATATGGAATAATTATCTAAGCAACGATCGTAAATTGTGTAATCAAAAAAGAAGAGATTGAGATGACACTGCTTTGATTAAATAAAATATATGTGAATATAGCCGCCGTCGGTTTATATACACGTTTTTCGTGTTATTTGCTATTTGTTGTTTAAATCTACGTGACGCATCGAGTGAAAGTGATTTATCAATTTACACCCATTTTTATTTCCAGATAATAACACAGCAGATTTGCTCCAAATAATTATAAGCGTATGATTACTGGAACAAAGTCAGTATTTATCCCACTCACCGCTTACAATTTATCAGAAACAAAAAGAATTTATATTTATATAAAAATGGCTATGTACATCTCAAACACTAACGGCCCCAATAGCGAGCCCTGAGGTACCCTCGTATTAACAATTATAGTACTTGTATAGAAAGGGTTTGCGAAATTGGGCTGCTCTGTCAATCCATCGGCTGGTTGTTATTATTACTACAATTTTGTACTTGATGCATACGTTTCAGTATTAATTAATTTGTTAATTTACTCATTTCGCTTATTTACTTACGTGTAAGTGCAGCGACAAGTCATATGTTAATTCGCAAGCCGAATTATTCTCATGACACCACCGTGAAAACGTACTAATGCCCCTTTGCACCACTTCACTTTAAACCTCGGCCTTAGTAAAGTGTCACTTAAAATTAAGGGCAACTTTATTTTAAGGAGTATTGCATGACATCCTCTTAAAGAATACTTAACTAAGTCAAATTTAAATCCGACAACACTGCTAAATGTTGAGGATTTTTCATGCTGAAGCGGTTGAGAGATGGTGGTTATATTGCTAATGTCAAAACCGTCATGTCAAAACGGTAATTTCATTGTTGATTTGGAGAGTGGAGGTTAAGTGTTTGTGGTTATTTATATTAAAATTTTGTTTTCATATCTCTTATTCTTTAGCAGCCTTTTATCCCCACTCCTTGCTTGTTCTAGTTTTCACGATGCTGTGCGTCTTTGTACCATCTTCATCCTGCCGCCTGTCTAATATCGTCTACCCATCTTTTATGAGGTCGTCCAAAACTTCTTTTATTTTGTCTAGGTCTCCATTGCAAAAGTCTCTTCGTCCATCTTGTATTGTCCTGTCTGGCGATATGACCCGCCCATGACCATTTTAAAGTGGCAACGCGTTCTATCGTACATGGTCTTTTAGGTGTATTCCGAGCATTTGTCTTTCTATTGCGTGTTGTGCTGTTCTAAGTTTGTTTGCTGTTTTCATTGTCATTCTCGTTGTCTCTAATTCGTACGTCAGGACAGGGAGAATGCATGTATTAAAGACTTTGGTTTTCAATTAATGGGTATTTGATGGTGCTTAAGTATTGTGCCCAGTTTCCCTGTAGCAGCCCAGGTTAACCGTATTCTCTTGCTGATTTCGGCTTGTCCATTTTTTTCCATAGCTTTATGAGGTGGTCCAAATTTACGTATTGTTCCACTTGTTCTATTATTTTATTTCCGGCGTGAATTGGTATATCATCTGATGTAAGAGCCTTAGTCTTGGTCAAATTTATTTTTAAATCTATACGTTCTGATACTAATTTCAAATCTGTAAGCATTTCTTGTAGTTCTGTTATATCGCTGCTGATTAAAACAATATTATATGCGAATCTAAGATGATTTATATTCCGACCTTCGATGTTGATTCCTTTGTTTTCCCAAATAATTTGTTTAAATGCTTCTTCCAATGCCAATGTGAAAAACTTGGGGAAAATTGTGTCTCCTTGTCTTACTCCACGATGGACAGCTATTTTAGAGGTAGTTATGTTATCTTCGATCTTTATTTGAATAGCAGCTTTTTCTTAGATGTGACTAATAAGATCTCTATATCGTGAATCGATTCTTGCGTTGTCCATTGCGTGAAATATGCAACAAAACGACTTGGGCGTGGATTCAATTGTCGGTAATTGTTCCATCCTGAAGACATTTATTCAAAAGTATCTTGATTGACTCAATAGGAAAGAAAAGGTTAAGGTCATTTCAATTCTCCCAACTGGGGGCGGGCTGCTATAGGTCCCTCTTCAGCCAAGAACGGAATTATAGGATGGGTGAGAGAAAGGAGGGGTGGAGAATGGAAGAAAAGCCAGGAAAGGTGCAGAACTACTGCCCCGGCATTCGCCTTAGAGAAGGTACTCTTTTGACTCAGGAAAACCACCTAAAACCCTGAATCAGAGCAGACGGCCGCGAAAATTGAGCCCACGACCTTCCGAATGCTAGGTAGACTCGCAACGCACTAAGCTTTTTGATCGCAGTTTTTATATCTGCTTGGATTTTATTTTACAATTCATTTACTTGCATTATTGTTAAATTTGTTGTTGGTAGTAATTTGCGACTTAAATTTCTCTGATATTCATGTTCGTGTTGCTTTAATACGTCTTGTGTTATGAATTGTGGTGTACGGATTAATTTTTGTCTCTCTTGTTTTGGGATATATATTTTATTAAAATAAAAATTATTTTTAGCCCTAACAAGCCTGTGATCAATTCCCAAGTCAAATTGGTTTAATGCAGTTGTATCGGTTATGATGTATTTTTTGTTACAGATGATATAATCGTCATGTTTTCATATATCATATGGGAATTCCAATCGGTGTTCGATTTGTTCCAACACTAATAAAACTGTATTTTTTGTCAGTCGAAACTTTCTGAAAACCGATAATTCATCCATACTGTCGAAGTACTAAGCCGTATTATTTATTTTTCGTGAATATCGGAAGTCAATGATTTCAAAATTTCGACACCGTGTTCAAAAATATAATTTTCCACTAAAGTTTCAATTTTCGAATGTTTTTTGTAATAAATAGTAATAAAGCCTTCAACTACTATGGTTTTAAAACGTTTGTTTTAGGTTAAGTCGAACCTTAAGTCGCCGAGTTTTGGAACTTAAAGATAAATGCAACTTAAGAGACATAAGTCTGCCTTAAAATCTGGTGCAATGAAATATTTGTCAACTTAAATTTTAAGTTTCACTTAAAAGTTAAGGGAGAGTTCTTACGGCATCGAATGATTCTAAAGACACTCTAGGGTGGGGAAGTGCCACTTGCTTCAACAAGTCCGGGAACTGTCATCGCTTACCCTGGAAATCTCACAAAACAGGTTAAAGGCCACGGCTTGATACGCTCAGGGAGATGGGCGTGAGCCCAGAGACGGTACACCACAAGGTAAGCGTATGTATAGGGTATTACAAAATAAATGGGTGCCACGAGATTCAGACTTGAAACGCACGCTTAACCGAACCTCGAAAGCCAAACGGGGTAGGATTTTAGTGTATAGCCAACGACTCGAAACACATGTAGTGACAAAAGCACCGACCTACCTGTGACGCTTCTGAACTGCTCTCAGGCTCCACTTCACATAAGTCTGACAGTGTATAAATATATATAATCTGAAAATAAGCATTCACAAACTTCTTCTTCTTCTTCTTCTTTGCCTTTATGTCATCCAATTTTGGACATAGGCCTCCTTCAAACTTCTCCATTTGTCTCTGTTCTGCGCCTGCCTTTTCCAGTGTAAGCCTCCCACTCTTTTTAGGTCATCTTCCCATCTCATCTGTGGGCGGCCTCTTGACCTTTTTCCCAACCATGGCCTCCACTGCTGTATTACTGTGTTCCATCGTTGGTCTGATTGTCTGGCATTATGTCCTGCAAAGTCCCACTTCAGCCTTGCTACCCGTTCTCTGGCATCTTCCACCTCCGTTACTCGTCTGATCCAGATATTCGTTTTCTTATCTGATAGTTTTACACCTATCATTATTCTTTCCATGGATCTCTGTGTTTTTGCTATCTTATCCATGTTTGCTCTAGTTAGTGTCCAAGTTTGTGAGCCATAAGTCAGAATCGGAAGAACACATTGGTCGAATACTCTTGTTCTAAGATATTGAGGTATTTTTCCGTTTGTTAGCACTCCTTTTAATTTTCCAAAACCAGCCCAAGCTAGTCTAACTCTTTTTTTCGGCCGTTTGGTTTTCTTTATTTACTTTGAGTATTTGTCCAAGATATATATATTCATATACTGTCTCTAAGTTAAGATTGTTGAAGCTTATTTATCTTGTATCATCTGTGTTAGTCATTATCTTAGTTTTAGACATGTTGATTTTAAGGCTTATTTTCTCTGAAGCTTCCGACAGCTGTGTTACCATGTCCTGTAATTCTTCAAAGTCTGTTGTAATGAGTACGATGTCATCTGCATATCTGAGATGGTTTAGCTTTTTTCCATTTACATTTATTCCTTTTTGTGACCAGTTTAGCTGTTTGAACATGTCTTCCATTGCAAGTGTAAAAAGCTTTGGGGAGATGACATCGCCTTGCCGAACCCCTCTTTTTAATGATATTGGTTTGGTGGTGTCTCTATCTAATTGCACAGTCATAGTCGCTTTTTCATATATGTTATGAATGAGTATTCTGTAGCAAGAATCAATTCGGCAATTGTTTATGGCTCTTTCCACGGCCCACAGTTCCACGCTATCGAAAGCCTTTTCGTAATCTATAAAGGCAAGATATAGATTCAGATGATATTCATTTGCCTTTTCAATTAATGTTCTCATTGTTAGTAGATGGTCGGATGTACTATAACCCTTTCGGAATCCAGCTTGTTCTATAGCCTAGTAAGCGTCCATTTTGGGTGTTAATCGGTTGCTTATTACTCTCATGAAAAGTTTATAAATCTGTGATAACAGGGAGATAGGTCGATAATTTTGTAAGTTGTCTCTGTTTCCTTTCTTGAAAAGCAGTATAACTATGCTCTCGTTCCAGTTGTTGGGAATTTCGCTTTTATGAAGGCAATGGTTGAATAGCACTTTCAATTTTTCCATTATTATATTCTTCCCTTCCTTTAGCATTTCGGCCAATATCCTGTCCGGTCCGGGGGCTTTATTGTTTTTTAATTGCGATAGGGCAGCTTCAATCTCATAGATTTCAATATCTGGCAATTCTTCCGAGTTCGCGTTCATAATTTTTTGTTCTATGCTTTTCTCTTCGTCGGCGTCAGGTTTTATTTTTGTGGCATATAGATTGTTATAGAATATTTCTACTGTTGTTGTTATTACATCTATATTTCTTTGTTTTTTTCGTTTTGATCTTTTATGGAAACTACCTTTGGTTTACCTAAGAATGGCCTTAAGCACTTTAATCCACGATTCTGTTCTATTATTTTCTCTATTTTGTTTTCATTGTACTTTCTTAAATCTTCTTTTATCTTTCTTTTTATTGTTTTGTTCAGTTCTGTATATTCTATTGTGTTCCTTTTTCCCTCATGTAGGGCTGTTCGTCTTTTGTCCATTAGTTTTTTTGTTTGCTGGCTCATTTTGTTTTCTTTTGTTTTGTTCTTCTTAGCTACTTTCATAGCTGCGGTTAATAGTTTTTTATTTATGTTGTTATTGATTTTGTTGAGGTCTGTCTCTTCTTGTGATGTTTCTGATTCTCTTAGTAGTTTTCTAAATTCTACTCCTTTTTCTCTTATTTTATTATGCTCTATTATGGCTAGGTTTTTGTACTGTTGCTTTCTTTCTAATTTATAATTCAATTGTATTCTAGCTCTCAACATTCGGTGATCGCTGCCGGTGGTAAATCTGTTTAGTGCTGTGACATCTTCAAAAATCTGCCTGTTTTTGCAGAGAAAGTAGTCAATTTCGTTCTTTGTTTTTCCATTCGGTGATATCCACGTCCACTTTCTATTATCTTTTTTGTTGAAAAATGTGTTTATTGCATACAGGTCTTGTTGTTGTAGATAGTTTATGAGTTTCTCACCGCGTGGGTTTCTTGTACCGTATCCGTAATTGCCTACTTTGTTGTCTATCTCATCGTACTTCTTTCCGATTTTTGCATTGAAGTCACCTATGATGATAGTTAATTTTATAGGTGTATCCTCTATTGCTGTTGTAATTTCCTCATAAAATGTGTCAGTTTCGTTGTCATCGTGGTCTGAAGTGGGGGCACAGACTTGAATAAGTTTTATTTTCAACTTTTTATTTATTTCTATTATTATATAGTCTACTCTGTTAGAAATGGGTTTGAAAGTTTTTACATTTTGTTTTATGCTCTTTTTTACTATGAATCCTATGCCTCCATATGTTTCGTCTTCAGGACCTTTGTAGTATAATTGGTTTCCTGTCTGAAGTTCTATACTTTGTTCGCCTCTTCGTTTCACCTCGGATAATCCTACTACGTCCCATTTAATTTTTGTTAATTCCTCTTCGAGTTCATATATTTTTTCATCTTTTGCCATGGATCTGATGTTGTAGGTTGCTAAGTATAATTTGTTTTGTTTTCTTTTCTGTTTCTCATGTTTACATGTCGCTCTTTTGCCTCCCCAAGAATCCATGAGGCTGACCGGCAGGCCGGTGTGGGACTGTGGATATTCTATCCTACCCACCTGGGGTAACTTTCCTTTTTGTTTTGTGATCGACATTTTGTTTGTTTGTTTGTTTGAAGGGGTTGGCTATACGTCACTACGCTTGCCAGGCGTGTTGGTGAGTGACGAGATGTAGGTGGGATTTTATGTAGGATGGGTCTGGATTTTTGGGGTTAGCACATGGTTTCTCTCTAGGTAGGGAGTGAGAGATAACCAGGCTCGCGTGGGCAGGGTCGCGTCCCTGAAGTAAGCCTACCTCTGTCGGGGTCACAGAGAGTGTCTACCCGCTACCGCAATTCACAAACACGTGGGAGAAATTATAAGGCATCTTTCAATAAACCGATCTATTGGTCTAAGAACATGTGAATAAAATATGTACACACAATGAGAACATATCCTAATAGATGGGCTAAAACTATAACCCAGCTGGAGGACGCTTTGTCTCTAATCGACTAAACTAAAATAACAAAAGGTACACGGGCCCAACGCGGGCGGCGGGCTTGTAAACACGAACGATTAATTTGGAATAGCCGGAGCTATTAACATGAATGACTAATTTAGGATAGCCGGAGCTATAAACATGAATGACTAATTTAGGATAGTCGGCGCTATTAACATGAATCACTAATTTAGGATAGCCGGAGCTATAAACATGAATGACTAATTTAGGATAGCCGGAGCTATAAACATGAATGACTAATTTAGGATAGTCGGCGCTATTAACATGAATGGCTAATTTAGGTTAGCCAGAGCTATTAACATGAATGACTAATTTAGGATAGCCGACGCTATTAACATGAATATTTAATTTAAATACAGCGCGAGCCGTCTGCTGGCTGATAAACATGAATGGTTAATTATAACTTCAACACGAGCCGTCTGCTGGCTGGTAAACATGAATGACTAATTATAAATTCAACACGAGTCGTCTGCGGGTCTGTAAACATGAACGACTAATTAAATACAGGGCGAGCCGTTGGCTGGCCGGTAAACATGAATGACTAATTATAAATACAGCACTCTACCTTAATTAACAGCTTTGCCTAAAAAGTTGCGTCGGTCATGGTTTACCGCTAGAGTAATAGGGCTTGACGTTATGGGGGTGTACGCTGCCCAGAGAATCCCCTTTATTATGAGGGAATGATGCAGAGCCCACCTGGGAAACAACAAAAACTGCGAAACCTGTAGTCCGCACGCTTCAAAAAGGAACCCGACCATGTGGTGGACAAATATGCCATCCAGGCTTACAAAAAGAAGCGAGCGGCGGCGGCCATCGATACGACAACGAGACTCAAGCACCCAAAAGCACGACCTTACATTCTCACGGCCCGTCAAGAACTCCCCAAAAATCACGCCACTCGGTCCCAGACAGACGCGCTAGCTTGCCACGTGCAGGGGAAACCGGTTAGTAGCATGATCTGTGCACCTGTGACCAATCACAAAGCGAGAAAAAACACCTCGACGAACTTTCTAGAACAAAGCTGTGTTCGAAATCTTAAAAATTCTAAATATACCAATGCAAATAATTATGAATGAGAAAATTAAAGTGGCCGTTACAGTTGCTTAAAATTGTGAACCGCCAACTGCCTGAAAACCATTTGATGAACTGACACACGTAGAAATATGACTGGAAAACCTATATACAGCGAAGTTGTAATTATTATACAGAAAATACTCTAAGAAGTCGAATTTAAAAATGGCCTGACAGAATGGTGCAAATGGGCATAAATGCTTTCACAGAGATAGTGACCAAATGTTTACAGATTTTTTACCATTTGAAGGCTGGTAAATTATTTCTAATAGAAAGCATATTTGCGACAACCCAAAGTCAAATTCCTAATGCATTGCCGTTGACGCTATATTATATTCTATACTGCATAGAAACATCAAGAATAGACACTCATAATTACAGAGAGATCAGTGTAACGTGTAAGTAGTACCCTTAGTAAAGTTTTTGGAAAATAAAGGTAGGTTGCAAGAAATTCCTAAATGTAAACTAAGCGAAGAACAATGGGAATCCATGAAAGGACGATTTTGTGGTAATGTTTTCAAACTTTAAGAATTGACAGAGAAGATTATGTCTAAATGAAGAGAACTCATCTAGCACGTTTTTATGTTCCCGAACTAGGTACCTTCTTATTTAACTACATGTTCTCTATTTAACTTTTTCAAATCACATGCGTTTCTTATGTATGGTGAAGAGGCACACTTAGAAGGCAGAATGAATAAATCGAATATTCTGGCGTTACACGAAGGTGCGTCTTTAGCTTAGCTGCAGCCCGGGTGCAAAGTTTCAAGTGCCGCCCCCCTCTGGGTTGTGGATTAGATGGTTAGAAAAAATATGTGATGTGAGCTGAATGAAGCTAAATACACTTCTGGACAAAATTAAAGGACCACCAACAAAAATTAAAATTACTTTATGAAAATCTCATATAACTTAATACAATTCAGATATGTCATAGCTAGATGATTTCTACATTATTTAACTGGTACGTCAAAGAAAAAAATTAAAAAATTAGACATAATTTAGCTTAAATACAAAAAGTAACCAAAATTTCGAAAGTCAGTAAATAAAAAAAAATTACAAAAGAAATCATTAGCAGGAACTAATAACGCGTGTTTTCACCTCTCGCAGCTATAGATGCTTCCACCCTTCTTGGCATACTCCCAATGAGAACTCGGATGTTTTCTTGTGGTATCTGATGCCATTCTTGTATAAGCAAGTTAGACAGCTGTTCAAGAGTTATTGGAGGCTGAGGAACACTTCTAACTCGTCGGCCCAACTGATCCCAGAGGTGCTCAATGGGATTTAGATCTGTGCTTTTTGCTTGCCATTCTAGACACTCAATATTTGCTTCTCTTGAGGCAGTGGTTAGAACATTAGCAATGTGCGGCCTTGCATTATCATGTTGGAAAATAAAGCCTGGACCAAAATTTTCAGCATAAGGCTGTAAATGAGATACAATAACCTCGTCCCTATATCTTGCTGCCGTCAGTGATCCATTGCGCACAATAACTAGCTCTGTGCGACCATTCAAATTTATCCCACCCGATACCATCAAAGATCCTCCGCCAAATTTCTTAACACCTTGAATGTTGCATTGCGCGTACCTCTCACCTGGTCTTCGCAAAACGAGAACACGGCGATCGTTATGGGAAAGATGGAATCGGGACTCATCAGAGAATAAAACCGAGCCCCAATGCATTTCATCCCATTCCTGGTAGTTTAAACAAAAAGTCAAACGATTCCTTTTATGTAGCGCCGTAAGAACTGGACCACTCGGAGGTTGTCTGGCAGTCAGATTAACTTCTTTCAACCTCCTTCGTACAGTTTTTGTTGATATTTCCTTTCCAGTATCCAAGCGTAGATCATTTTTTAACTCTCGAGACGTTACAAAACGCGTCCTTAAAGCCTGCTGCACTATGTAGCGATCTTCCCTGGCAGTTGTTTTCCTTTTAGCACCTTGTCTTCTTCTTCTGGTAAAACTACCAGTAGTTCTATGCCTTGCAGCAGCTCTTTGTACGACAGATTTGCTTGTGTTTAGAATTTGAGCAACTTCCCGTCTGCGAATATCCTTCGCGAAGAAGAATGATAATTTGAGCTACTTCTCCGATTGCAAGATGATGCCGTGGCATAATTTAGAAAAGGTTGAGGCAACAATAACTTTTTGTACTTTTTTCCCCTGATGACCACACGTTACTATGCAAAAACAACTCAAAACTTTGTCTTTGACTCGTATTATTATTGTTGACATTTGTTTGTATAAAAACAATTGCATTGTCATTATTTATTTCTTCATGGCACTCTAACAAAGCAATGTTGAAATCATCTAGCTATGACATATCTGAATTGTATTAAGTTATATGAGATTTTCATAAAGTAATTTTGATTTTTGTTGGTGGTCCCTTAATTTTGTCCAGAAGTGTAGAAAAGCATTGCTAATGTAAACCAAATACTTTCATTTATTGCTAATCTCACAATCTTATAACATTAAAGTATCGATTACAATATTAAAAGTGGTATATAATATTTTTCAGGAAGCAAACTAAACTTCTCTTGATTTTCTTATCGCAAATTGGTTTATGTCATTTATATTTACGTTAATGTCGCTTGCAATATTTATTATAGCTAGATTTGATAGCCTTTCTTGAGTTAATTTTGATCTTAAAATGAGCTCTCACTCTCAGCAACAGTGACAGGTAATGTTAAGTAACTGTGTAAAGCAATTGGTATATTTGAGAATGTGCTAATTAGATTATTTTTCAACAAATATTTTAAAACATCTACTGAAGATGAGGTAGATTTTAGATACCTCGGTAAAATTTCTATTTCATTCAGCAAATCGACTGCATTTATGTCCGAATGATTAGTTCCAAAATTTGTAATTTTTTCCACTCAGTATTTTCGATTATCATCGGTATTTAAGTTTTTTGAATTGTCAAGGCTGTGTAAAAGGAGAAACAACTGTTGTGATCGCTTAGCACCTCGAACCTTTCATCTAATTTAGTTATGGTGGTGTCTAATAGAGAAAAGAAAAAAATTACTTTAAAGTGTAATTCTGGATTTCGTATAGCATCTTCTCTACCTTCGTAGTCAAACATAGGTCTCCGTTTCCTCGGTCGCACAGTACCGATTGCTGGGAAACTAATCTCACAATGCAATTCTTCAGCAATGACTTTTGATTCATTTAGCATTCCTGTATAAGTTTCTATCGACTGTTGACGTTGTTTAATAATGCAAGAAAAATATTTTTTTCTACGATCGTGTCAAACTAACAACTTTTTGCAGAGTTTTTAGTGTCAAAAGTGACGTCTTTTTTTCACGTTGCTATTGGTGGCATGTTTTAATACTATATTAAAACAGGCTTGCCGTAAGTTTGAATGCCAACATAACCTAGAATATCTAACACAATGTGGTGGAAAAAGCTTTGCGTCGTGCTGTTAAACTCATCGCACGTGCTTTAAAGGCGTACTTATACACTAGTATCATAATATACTATTTTGAAATCGGTAGTGAAGAAAGTCGAAATCGTCATTAAAATACGAGACATCGGCAGTAAAGTAATCCATTGTTTTACAACTTTTTGTAGGTGACGTGGTGATAGGAAAATGTCAAACGACGTCAACATAACCTACAAAAGTTGGTTAAAATTTTGTAAATTCGCGATTTCTCGATTTATAGAAAACATAATGTACCCCTCGGCACTGAAGTTCTATTTTGCCTAGCATGTGATGTGGTTTATTATTATTATTATTATACGAGCCTCTGCAACTAAATCCACATTTGTGATAAAAAACTAAACTTCAGTGCCTTGGTATACAAATTACTATTTTTTAACTGTTGACCAAATAACGTTGTCGGATAGCACTTTTTTCTTGAAAGTTAGTTTTAAGATCTTGCTTGTAAGTAACACAAAATTTAACAAATTACAATTATTTAAGTACGTAGTAGGTAATTTTTTTGTATGAACGAAAATTTACAAAAATGTATCACAATTTCGCAGTATCCTAAAATTAAGGTCTTAAGTTACGAGCAATCCATTCTGTATATCTCGAGACTCTGGTGTAGAGGCACGGCTGTCCAGTTCTTTCGTTCGTATGTCCATTATAAGCAATACCTTCTAAGTAAAATTGCTCCTCATCCAATGAGTCTGATTTTACATAGGTCCTCATAAGCGGACTTCCATTATCAACAGCACACTTAGGGCTGTTATCTTGAGCAGTAAAGCAACCCGCGTCTGCATTAATGAAGTAAGGCGAATACGATCGAGCACAACTTTCAGCACTCTTCATATATATTTGCAGTTTTAGCTTTTGACCTACAAACACTGTGGTTAAGTAAAGTACATTTAATCAAATTACTAACCGTTTCCAGAAAATCCCCAGGTCGATGCTTCCACTACAGCTCCAATATCAGGCGATAGATGATTAATAGGCGGTAAGCAAATGGCTCTAATTAAATCTAAAATATAAAAAAAACATTTATCCATTCACATGCACAGGTGAATATCCATTATACCTGTATATTTTACTCGTTCTTTCAGTCTAATCAGGGCGATGTTATTATCACCACTTAGTTTATCATAGAGCGGATGCTGAATTTGCTCTGCAATATTATAGTCTTGAGGTATTGTACATGTTTGTTTAGAGTCACAGTCTATATACGTATTCAAATTCCAATCCCCTAAGCGAATCTTATGTCTGAAATGTACATAGTTTTAAATTCTGAATTTAAAACAGCAAATTAAAGCTTACAATTTAAGGCCTGCCAAATCGAGACAACTTGCGGCAGTCACTACGTATCTATTACTAATCAAAGTACTGGTACACTGAAAAGTTTCCTTTCCATCTGCAAGATTGACATATTTCAGAGCAGCCAGCCAAGGAAACTCGTCAATTTTTGCAACATTATCGGTGGCCTTCCTGTCTTCTGTGATTTGAAGGCCGCATAGACTGCTGTCGGGCAGAAATGGATAGTTTACATAATCTGGGTAAGACTGAGGATTTGGAAAAACTTCGGGCTCTGGAGTTCCACCTTCTGGGGCTGAAGTAGTAGGGTGCCCTGTAGATCCACAGCACACTAGCACTACCATCAGGTTCTCGTCATACCCGCATGAAGAGTCTTTAGCGAACTGAACAGCAGTCGGATGCAAAAAAGTTAAAATATCTTTTTTTATTACTGTACATGATTCTATGGGTATGCACGTGCCAGTTTCACCGTTTGGAGTTTTGCAAAGAGAATTGATCTCTGTAAACGTGTAATTACTTGTACAATGTGGGTCAAGAATATTCTAACAATTACCTGCAGCGAAAATAAAATGACACAGTACTGTGAGGACACACACAAATAAATACATAATTACACGCCTATCCTCCGCTAACGACTGATAAAACCGATTCGCTGCTATAAACTGCGTCGTTGTTGCAGATTCGACATAAAACCGGCTTTTCAACTAACATAGTCGCGCTACAGATAGCTTCTCTGCATATTACTCATTCTTATTATTTAGTTGCTATTTTCGGTCAATCCACAATTAATTAAATTTAGGAAAACCTATTATCCAAACTTCCAACTACAATGTGACTACTTTCGAATTTAATTTTTCAAGTATTCTATTCTCAACAGAATCTTATTACAATTTTTTAATTTTGTTCAAAATATCGTTGATTATCTTACCTTTCTGCAAAAGTATTTTGTGAATTTTTAATTATTATAAGGCAAAGGTCAATGTTTTATACGTACGCAGAGATTAGCAGGTTCAATATAAATAACATTGTCATCATTCTATTGTTAGCTCCAGCTAATCTCACTGCATTGGTTATTAATAATGCTGCTTTTCATGTACAATTTTAAAGAATACGCTAATAGCTTCAAACTAGTTTAGATCACCTTGACTTCTTATCGTTTTATTATGTATGCACAATGGTATAAAATATTCAATTATTTGAAAAACAATGTTCTAATAGCAAACCTAATTAATGTAGAGTAGATTAACCACCAATACAAATGTGCTGCAAATCTGCTTGTCTAATATTAATTAATTGGTATAGGAATGATTACAGTAAGTTTTTCTACGGAGAAGTTATTATATTATATGTGAGACTTCTAGAAGGGTCCTGAATACAATTCAGTAATAAGTACAGAATTCGAAGTTATAACAACACTAATATGTGTATTTAAAATTTTATTTATTTCTGCCTCAGTTCACAATTTTCACAAAAAATATAGGTAGTACTTCAAGATTACCATGAAAATATTAAGCACATCGTTCAATAAATTAGAAAGATAAAACTGCCTGTAAGTTTTTTTAAAACCCTTAACAATTATTTCACCATCTTTATCGTCTTTAGACTCCGCTAAGCAGACGTATCCATATGCAACGGTTTTTCTTGAACCACCAAGATATTTTACAAGGATAAAAGTGTTATGTTTTATTGCATCCCATTCAGGGTCCCTGTGTTTCATTTAGAAGATTATTGAAGCTAGATAAGCATTATCCATCATCCAAATTATTTTTAACTAACTCCTCGTTGCTTTTCGACCAAGTTTCTAGATATTTTCCCCATCTCTTGTTATATTGAATCGTTACCTTTTGTAACTTTTTTTTTATTGTTGTTTGTGGTTTTGTCCGAGTCTTTCTATATTAGTTAAGATGCACAACAGCTGAGTTCTTCAGCTTTTTATCTTCGGCCACCTTGATCTTCTCTAAGACTTTATTTGTTGGTAACATCTCTCCTTATTTAATCTGTTCCAATCGCATTCGTACTCGCATTATTCCAGAAGTATCCAGGACTCGCACCTAGGGCACTTCGGATTGTTCTAAATAAATTATCCAGAGCAGATAATTTACCTGCTGAAGTACTGGGAATTTCGCTTGGAATCTGAATCTCTCCGTCTTTTGGATTTTGATTATTCTCTGCATCAGCAGGGCTTCTAGAATTCTGTAATACCAAGACAGCTGTTTCTTCTACTTTTCTAGAAGGTTTGGGTCAAATGCGCCTTCTGGAAATGTTTATTTGCCATTAGGCAAATACAAATAATAATAATAATAATAATATTAACAATTTATTTATTTCCCAATAATGAATTATCATACAATAATTAATTACTTGGCATAAAAATAATAAAGTCGAATTGGGAAACCACAGGGTTTCAATTCAAATGAGCAGTACAACACTACCCTTGATCTTCTATTGGTACTCGGATATTTCTATATTGCGTAACAGATATGTTTGCTTAAATTTATTTACAATTTAAAAAAAGTAATAAGGAGTGCGAATTCAAAAGATAAATAAAATAATACTTTAATATATGTTGTTCTGTGATTATGCAAATAATTGCAACAATATATGTAATGAATGTTATATTATAAACGTTAAATAAAAATAAAAATAAAAATAGCTGTAAGATTTAGTTTGTTTGTAGCTTATACAGTATGGCTATTAATTTATAGTACTAAAAATTTCCAACTTTTTTCACTTAAAATAATATGTAATAATAGATTAACACTTAAGTATTAGCTTTACGAATAACATGTTCTAAGTGCCCTCCATTACGTTGGGCGCATAGTTCGTATCGTTTTTGCATATTTGTGGCCATATTTTAAATATAACAGTATTCAAGTCTTGCAGCATAATCATCCATTCTCAATTGTTGGGTCGTCTGAATAACGTATGAACGGGCATTAAGTTGTTTCAATATTTTCTGAAGAGTGAAGAGTCCTCCTGTTCATTTTCAATTTTGCAGCAGATCTCCGTTGACTACGACGTGGAGAGTCCATAATTTGATTGAATACACGTTCGTGATTTTCGTTGGTATCCACTGTTTTTTTTTCGTCCAGCTTTACCTTTCCCTTGATGTAGCACAATTTCAGTTCTTCTAAATTTGGTTATAATGTTCACTACAATAGCATTACTTGGTGCCTGTTTATTGAAATGCTCCAAAAATTGTTCGCGGACGAATTTAATGCTTGGACCATTTTGTCTACCTAAACCGTATGAGCGAAAATAGTGCTCAACTAAAAAGACTCTTTCTTCAGTAGATAATGTTATTTACGGACTTGCAAACATATTAGTACATCTAACGAAAACCAAACATCAATGTTTATGTCAAATAACAGTGTCAATTGTTAGAGGTTTAAGCAAAAGTAGGGCTACCGTTTCAGTACTGTAAATTAATAGCCATACTGTATAATTGGTCACGCATGTTATTTCTGAAGGTTACCGGAGTGCATTCTTGAAATTTCTGTGGAATACTGTAATAGAGTTTATAAATTTGGAATTGTAAAGATCGTTCAAACAAAGCAATTTTGTGTAAAGGTGGTGATATTATTCCTTTCGATCTTAAATTTAAGGAATGCACATCTGTTCTGAAGGTAATTTTATTATATATAAGTAAGCTGGTTGTTTGGTTTCAATGACTTTATGACAAAGAGTAGCAAATTGTAAGTAACGTCTGCTTCTCGTATTTGATCAGCGCAAATGTGTTAAATTCTAAGATATGTGCTCATACTTCCTTATTCCAAATATTAAGCGCAAACACGTGTTTTGAACTCTTTGAATTTTACGTGCAATATCTTTTTACTTTTTCTAACATTTTAACAGCCTCTCGAAGTATTGTAATAGATTGTTCCATAGTTTTACTCACAGTATTGACACCAATCGTTGTAGTCTATTTTATATCATTAAAAGCATTTACAGAACTGGTGAATAGCTTACAGTAAAAACCAAATACACAATCGCTAGATTTTGAATAAACGAGATCACTCCGACTTACTGTTTCATTATTTCTTAATTTTGTAAGAAAATACGCAGCCGAAAAAGATCGATTGGGATCATCTGTGGGATAGCTAAAATTCTTGATTTGTACTGACCCGATTTCAACTATTGACAATTCAATATCTGAAACAAGTTGTGGCTAAAAACAGGATTTGTCAATGCATCGGCACTAAGTTGCGGTTTCGAAGTATCAGTAATAGAATTAGAAAGTTCAGTGACTGATACCAAGGGTGAGACTGCTGCTGCTGAACTTGTTGAAGGTCTTGATTTAAGAAACTTTCTAATAGAGCTCGTAATTTTTTTCAAGTCTTCTTCTTTTTCCGATTTCCGTTTAGGTATTGGAAACCAGAAAGTATCTTTCTTCAATCAGCCACCTGCCATTATTAAACAACCTTTTTACAATTTTACATAAATAACAGAAGCCAATAAAACTTACCTACTACTTTTCAGTTGATTGGTATAATTGGTAAATACCTCGTACAACAATCCTCATAATAGGCTGACTCTCCACAGTTTTCACTAGCGGTATATTACTGGCAGGCAGTCAAACTATTGCTATTTAAGAAGGAATGACAACTTTTCGTGACTGGAACATGTTAGGAATAGAAAATTAGAAGATTGGCAACCGCTCAGATAAACTAAAATATATAAAAGGTCTCATAAAACTACAACAACTTTGTATGTATTTATCGAATTATATTTACGTTACCAGTAATATAAGTTAAGCGGTAGCGTATCTACGCTGTGAGGATAGTCTAGTAAAAGACAACGCTGCGGTCAAAAGTCGCCAGTTCAAATCTCGGTTTGAAAAGGATTCATAACGGTTATCGAAATATGCGGATGCACATTTCTAACCTTTCTCACCTTTAAATCTGAAATGACACATTAGCGGTGTTTTCTATCTTGTTTGCACTTCCCGCTGACTGTAAGCAGTGGTAAATCGCTGACTCGATTTTAAATCCATTTCTTCCACCTAGGCTTCGCAATAATCAATTTCCGTCTTGCTCGCGAATTACTTTTAGCCGAAGTCGTCGCGTTTATATATATTGTAATGGTTTTTAGTATAAGGGTTTGATATCAGATTAAAAAGGTTAAAAGAATACAGTATTAAATTACGAAGATGAATTTAAGTAGAAGAATATCGAAATTATTAAAATGCATTTGGTAAAGCAATAAAGTCGAACTAAAATTCTATTGAATGATGCTACATAAGAAACAGAAATATTCTAATATAATGTAATTATTATCTGAAGTAAAGTGGAGGATTAATGACAAATACCTATTCGAGAAATATCATTCAACATAGTGGGGGTTAGATAAATATGATACAGATGATGATAGTGTTGGACTTTAAAATATATGCTAAACAATATCACTAAGGAGATAATGATATTTATCAGTATGTAAAATAATTTGGTACAAATAACATGTAATACCTTTGTAAGCAGCTAAATTACTAAAATAAACCCTTTATAAAAAGCTATCATCTGTTTGGAATGTAAAGGGTTGCGAATTAAACTAAAAATTTGCGAGACGAGAATTAAAATAAAATGTTAAAAGATTTAAAGATGTGGAGATGGTAAGGAGGGAAAAACTGGATGTGGTGAGAGTGTCATATGTAAGACAGTTATAATCTACAAAAGCATTTTCTGGAATTGGAGGCCGAACTAAGTTTATTGTCACTCAATTACATCATATGAATTGGATAGCATTCGGTTTTGCATCAGTTTTGACACAGACTGACGCAAAACCTAACCTGCTAACCTCGAATTTGACATAATTGTTGTTTCAGTCATAAGGAAAACTCCATAGGTAAATTTCTCTCCTCTAGGAAATAATTCATTATTTCTGTCACGATTTTGGTATCGTAGAAACCGTGTTTTGTTCCCAGACGTGAAAAAAGAAAATTTTTACGAACTTTCTCAAACACATCAAACTAATCTAATATGGTAAACTTAAAAAAAAATGCTATACAACAATAAATCGTAGGACTTACCTTCGAATATTACTGATGTAAACAACAAAAATGGCTTTTTATAAATTCCATTCCTAAAATACAACAAAACAACTGTAATTTACACGATTTAAAAAAAAATAATCTAAAAACGAATTAGGTATTGGATTTCCATCTTGTATCGATGAATTACTCCAGTGCATCAGAAGTAGAAAGAATAGTGCCGCCGGTCATAATTGAATATCAATACGTATGGTGCAACTGTGCTTGCCTCCACTTCTCCCAATTGTGGCTCATGTAATCAACTTTTATATAGCAAATTCAGTGTACCCCTCTAGTTGGAGAAAAGCTTATATCGTTCCGCTAAGTAAAGCAAATAATCCAAAAGAATTCAAAGATTTACGTCCCATATCTATTCTTCCCGTCATTTCTAAAATTTTAGAAAAATTTATTAACATTCAACTAAGATCCTATTTAGAAATAAACCACCTGTTGCCCGAAACAATCTAGGTTCAGGCGGGGACACAGTTACTGACAATTTACTTATCGTATATGATAACAAAATGGCATCAGTTGTTGTACTATTGGATTTTTCAAAAGCCGTTGATGCTGTAAATCATGGACTATTGCTATCTATACTACAGCACTGCGGACTTTCTAAGGAAGCTACGGATTTCTTCAAAAACTTCTTATTAAATCGTCAGCAAGCAGTTGTACATAAAAATCACACTTCAAGATATCTTGATGTTACTTCTGGTATCCCCCAGGGTTCTGCTCTTAGCCCTACACTTTCCTCTATCTATACATCAAATTTTCAAACCGAGCTTCAATATGTTTTTCCCACTTTTACGCCGATGACACCTAAGTATATTTATCATTCCAGTGGTCAAATGTAGAAAGCGTATGCAGAAAACTAAACGATGATTTACATTATTTACTATCGAATATTGTATCAAGGCACTGTTTAAAATTAAATCCAAATAAAACCAAAGCCCTGTTAGTATGTAGCCCCTACATCTGTAAATCAGTCTTAAGAGAGATTAATATTGAGATAGATGGTGTAAAGGTAGACATTCATACTGAAGCAAAGAACCTAGGGCTAATACTAGATAAAGATCTACGATTTAAATCTCACGTTAACCACGCTATAAAAAAGGTATTTTTACAATCTACGGGTTATCTATCAGAATGGAGAATTCTTAGACGCTCGTGTTAAAAAAATGCTTTGTGACGCATTAGTTCTATCACATCTAAATTATGGGGATGTTGTGTATGGGCCGTGTACAAATCAGAAAGGTGTTTATAGAATTCAGCGGTAAAGAATGCTTGTTTGCGGTTAATATATGGAGTACCCAGAACAGTATATCGCATATTGAATAGATTGACAACTACAAAATGGTTGAATATGTCGAACAGATGTTATCTACATGCTGTCACCTTTTATTACAAAATTTTAATTTCAAAAACTCCACAATACTTATTTAACAAAGTCAATTTTCGAACGTTCATGATTTAAATTTATGTTTCCGAGGACTTATAAGTTATAAACATTCCACCTCATAGAACAAATGTACAAACGATCCTTCTCATATACAATAGCGTCTTTTCTAAATAAACTACCAAATGACTATAAGCCTACAACTGTGGCTAAACTTAGAAAAACTATGTTTTTGGACATGTTTAGTAAACAATATTTTTTTCTCAAATTAATAGTTCATGTGCGGCTTTAAATTAAGTTTAATTGGTACAAATATATAAGTCTACCTCTATTATTTTAATTATTTTGAAAGAGACCAAATTGGTTCCCTAAAGAAAAATGGCGTTTATAGCTTGACTTGCAATTGTGGAGCTACATATATAGGACAGACCGGTAGAGCTTTCAACATCAGAATTAGCGAACATCTTAATTGCGTTAAAAAATACAAAATTGAATCGAACTTTGCTGTACATATCAACGAAAACGATCATAATTTCGATAGGGAGTCTTTTTGTAGAATCTTACATTATTTCGATAAGGGAGTGAAGCTCAACATTGCCGAGTGTTTGGAAATCGTGTTGTCTAATAAGTCACAGGTCAATTTAAACGATCAATTAATATTTGCAGGATCGGAGTATTTCAAAAGTTTGCCGATCCCTTAAGTATTTTTAATGGAGTCCTTCTCGCCTTTTACAATTTCTTTTATCGGCGCGCATGTTCCGCCGTATTTGATTGCCAGTTCTAGTCAACCCACCCTGGCAATTGTAGCGAGTTTGTGCTGTATATTTGTGATTTTGTTTGTTTGTTAATTGTAAGTCATTTTTAGTTTGTTATAAAGTTTGTTTCATTGTAAATTATTTTGAAGAGCGTCCCCTGAAGATGGCATAAGCCGAAAACGTTCGGGAATTTTGTAAAAATATATGTGGATCAAGACGAAATCTTTAGTTTTATTAATATTTTGAAAGAGGTTGAGTGTCAGAGCAGTTTCAGTATACCTGAGGCTGTAATTCGCCTCATTTAAATGTAGTTATTAAGAAATGTGTTTTTTTTTAATTTTGGGAAAATAAAGACCATTATTATTATTATTATTATTTGTAGTAGTTATCAAAAATAGGCAAGAACGTTAACAGTTTTTAATACGTATAGAAAATAAAGATATGTATTTCCAACAACGTAAGAAAATGAATAAATAGAAAGTATACATTTTTTGCGGCAGATATCGTCTACACATCTAAATTGCGGTTAAAGTATCGCAAAAGACCAATCAATAAGTATAAGAAATCCAGTAAATGGAGAGCAAATATGCCATTCTTAGTCTTAATGAGCTAAACACATAGATAAACTAGTGCTTAAATCAAACTTAAAATTAATATTCTGAAATTTCTCACACCCTAAATATACCTTGAATTCAAAAATGTACTGCCTCAAAACCTGCATGCTGTTTTATCGATAACAAATAAAATACTTCAGTTTTAAAAGCATCTAAATTTAACTGTTTAATATCATTGGGTAGATAATTGTATATCTTGAAGCGAGACATTTCTTCAGCGCCATAGTTGGGCACCAAACTGAAGCGAGACGTATCTACGCTCCTTCATTATTTTAATTTTGATTGCCTTGAATTGCTAGCAGCTTAGACGTCAATAGACAAGACCCGTTTGTTACCGCAATTGTTGGTATGAGAATCCCAACGCAGCTATGGCCCAAGCTTTTCTCGTACACACCTTTAGTTCTAAAAATAAATACTCCAACCCCGCCAGGAATAAAAGCCAACGCTGCTTACATGAACGTAATATACTTTATCTACAACTGCTTGGATAAGGACTTATTACGTCTTTTGACATTATTTGCGTTAGGTAATGAAATTCATTACCTATCGGAAATAGTGTCAAATGAATGACGTAATGACATTTGCTACGCACTCGTTTGTAACTTATGCACACGTATGTTAATGATGCACTTATTTCACTTGTATAGTAAATAACTAATATAAGTTGGTTTACATACACACAAATAGAGGAAATACAAAACGACAATCCGCAAATAACATAAGCCGCAAATACTTACTTACTTACTTAGTCGTCCTCTTCTACCTGATAGGGTGTAGAGGTGTGGAATCTTCTCCACTGTTTTCTATCGTTTGCTAGTTTCCAAGCGCCCTGCCAGCTGATCCCTCTCTTCAAAATCGCATCTCTGACGTTGTCGTCCTATTTCAGACGAGGTCTTCCTCTTTGTTTTGGTCCCTCGGGTTTTGTTTGTCAAGCTAGCCTTGGAATGCGTGTGTGCTCCATCCGTGACACATGCCCCGCCCATCTCAGTTGCCCTTCTTCCACAATGGTATAGAGGGGTTTAATGTTTAGCGTCTTTCTAATCTCTTCGTTTCTTATCTTATCTAGTCTAGTTTTGTTTAGTATTTTTCTTAAGTACCTCATGTCCATGACTTGTAGTTGAGATTTGAGTTTAGTTGTGAGGCACCATGTTTCTGATGAATATGTTAACACTGGAATGAATGAGCTTTTGTACACGGCCAGTTTAGTTTTGCACTTATTTGTGGTTTAGATAGGAAAGGTCGGTTGATAGATAGCTCTGAACAATTTCCCTGCTGCAGCTACTCTATTATTGATTTCGCTGTCCATTCGCCCATCATCCTGCGTGATTGTTGATCCAAGATACTTAAAGCTTTCAACCTGTTTAAGTTTATGGTTACCGATAAAGATTGCATGCGATCGGGGTTCTTTGGCAATGACCATTGTTTAGGTTTTTTCATAGTTGATGATCAGGCCTCTGCTTTCAATTATTTCTTGTTTCCAGATGTTAAGGTTGTATTGCAGATCTTTTTCATTTTTTGCTATCAGAACAGTGTCGTCAGCGTACAGTAATTCTGATATTTTTATTGGTTTTAATCTGTAGTTTCCAATTTTGAAGGGCTTTGTTCTTAATTTGCAGGCTTTAATAATGTCGTCCATTATCATGACAAAGAGAAATGGTGATGTCCCCTTGTTTTACTCCGGCATTTGTTGTAAAAACTTCCGATTCTTCATTGGCTGTTCGAACGGTGTTATATGCGTTTTTGTAGTAACTGGCTATTGCATCTATCAGGCCTTGTGTTATATTTCTTTTTTCCAGAATATTAAATATTTCTTGCCAGGGCACTCTGTCAAATGCCTGCTTTAAGTCTAGGAAACACAGGTAAACTTCTTTGTTATATTCTGTTGTTTTTTCTGAAATTTGTCAAAGCGTGAAGATCGCATCCGTAGTTCCTCTATTCGGTCTGAAGCCACTTTGTGGTTCTTCCAGTTGATGTTCCATTTGTGCTCGCAATCTGGTGTCCAGTATCCGAGGATAAGTTTTCCCGGCTACGCTGAGGAGCGAAATGCCTCTATAATTTTTGGGCTCCCTTGGATCTCCTTTCTTGAGTATGGGGATGATCACCGCCTTTTCCCAATCTGTTGGAATCGTTTTTGTTGTCCATGCTGCGTTCATAATTTTCAAGAGGTAGTTAGTGCCTAGCTCTCCCATGTGTTTTAACATCTCCGGCGATATATTATCGTAGCCGGCTGCTTTCCCGACTCTGAATTTTTTAATTGCATTTTGTAGCTCTGCTGCAGTAATTTCGGGATCGTTGTTTTGTGCCTGAAGAGCTCTGTCCACCGTGGCTGCCTCGGGATTCTTACCGTTTTCCTCGCTTTTGATGTTTAACAGTTCGCTGAAGTGTTCTCTCCACCTAGACATTATTTCATCTGTTCTTGTAAGAAGGGAGCCTTCCTTGGAGGGGTGGGTCTTTCTTATTTCTTAAACTTTTAAGCGTTTTGTAGAATAATTTTTGGTTCTCTCTGCTGTTTCGCTACATATAGTGTCCGAATTCCTCCCATGATTGTCGTTTAGCTTCTTTTATTGCTGACTTCACTTTATTTCTGCGTACTTTGTGATTATCGTAGTCCTCCCTGTTGTTAGTGCTGAGATATTTCTGCCACGCTTTTTTCTTTGCTTTTACTATATCCTTAATCTGTTGTGACCACCATGGAGTTTGCTTTTTGTTCTGCCCGGTCGTTCCTAACCCGCACACTTCCGTAGCCGCTTCCAAAATTGTATTTTTAAATAGATTCCAGGCTGTTTCCACACTTTGTTGTTGTGTTATATTACTAGCAGTTAGTTTGGAGTTAACAAGTTTAGTAAATAATTTTTGGACATCTGGGTTTTTCAGTTTATGGGTTTTTATCACTTTTTTGATGCGTTTTTGGTTCTCACTTGGTGACTTCTGTACGTTTGATGCCTTTTTTTGGAGCAATACGAGATAGTGATCGCTTCCTATTTCTGGACCCCTTCTTACTCTGCAATCGACGATGTTTTTGAATTGTGTGCGCTCTGTTATGAAATAATCTATTATCGATTTTTCGTTCCTTTCCTCTGCCACCCTTGTGAACTTGTGTATGGCTTTATGTTGGAATTTTGTGTTTGCAATTATAAGATTGTTTGATATGCAGCATCTTAGCAGCCTTTTTCCAGTCTCGTTAATGGCATTCTTTCCGTTGTGTCCTATTACGTGCTCCCAATCCTCCGGTTTATTACCCACTCTTGCGTTTAAATCGCCACAGATGATTATCTCTGCTGTGGCTTCATCTATTATTTGTTCGTAGAATTTATCCTTGATTTCTTTTAGTTCATCTACGTTTGGGCCATATGTGATTAAAAGTTGGAATTGTTCTTGTTCTTGGATGGTGACCGTCATAATTCTTTGGGCTGACAAATTTCCAGTCCTTAATATTATGTATATTGTTTTTATGTACAATCAGTCCTATTCCGGCTTGCCCTCTTTGTTCTGTTGATACCCCACTGTAGTAGAATACATAGTTTTCTTGCAGTTTGATAATGCCTTGGTCTTTCTTTTTTGTTTCCGTAACTGCTAAGTAGTTCAGATTTATTTTTTCCATTTCTCTGATTAATTCTTTCGCTTTACCATTTATCCCCCTTACATTCCAAGTTCCTATAGTAATCATGTGCCTATTGAGTTGCTTGGTCGTTTTCTTAGGTTCCGCCCGGGTTGTGTCGCTTGCTACTTTTTTGTTTCCTCGGTAGTTGCTAGTTTAGCTTGTTTTCTAATGCCACTGTTATGTCCATATTGTGGAGATCTCTCGCTAGCTGTTCTGGTTTTTCCACTTTTAAGTTGTAGGGGTCCGCGATCCCCAATTGTGGCTTCTTGGTGTTCGAGTTCATCGAGACTGTATCCCTTCCCATCAATTACTAGTGTGTTGTATTTCAGAAACGCACTTTTTCCAGCTTCTCTTGCTTTCTTTCGGTAAAGTAGTAGGGTTCTTCTTTGGTCGAGAATTGCATTACGTTAATCTTCCGTGATCCACATGCCTGTATGTTTCAGTTTATTAGTTGATTTGAGAATTTCTAATTTCTCCGCCCAGGTATCCACTGTCAGCAGTACTGGTCTTTGGCTACCCTTCTCGAATTTTCCCAGTCGTCTCACGTTTTCATTGTTCAGTGGCCCTGTTAGAGTACAATTCAGGTTATTTATTAGTTTAGCGACACTGGTTCCTAATTCTGGGTTTGTTTCATGTGTGGTGTCCTCCATTCCCTGTATAATTAGGTTTTTCTTTCTTATTGTGCGTTCTAAATCCGTTATTCTTTTGTCTTGGATTGAATGTTGTAATATTTACTTTTGTGTTCTTTGAGTTGTTTGAAAATATTCTATTGTTTTATTTGTATTCGTATAATTATAGGCTTTCGACTAAACCAGCCACTGAAATATGATACGAGCACAGAATCGGAACGAGTCCAAAACCAATTTACAGATCGAAGGCTGTTTTTAAGATCGGGGGCGTTTTAGCAGATAGATTTAAATTATGGAAAGGCCTTTAGCCGAGAATTTCCATATTTGGAATATTGTGAACCCGAGGTGACCGGGGGTTGTATTTTAGAATGCGAGGGTGCTTATGTGTTTTTAGGCAGTCTGTAGGCGAGATCGCACATGTGTGGACGCGAGCCTAATTCTCCGAGAGTGTGTGGTTCCACCGCGATTATGTTTTGAAGTGAAATGAATTGTAGATTATAATCGAGTAAATAAAACGATGAGGTCTGTAATATCTAAATAGAATACTAGTGCCTGCGTAGCTTAGTAAATGTAGCTATTGTACAGCGAAGACGAACATTTGATAGTGATTCGTACTGATGCTGATTGTAGATCGCTTTGTTAATTGTATCGCTGTTAATTGTCGCAGAGGGCGCTCTCGTACCTGGGTTAATGGCTATCCGGCGAGATAGCCCACGACCCTTGACCTGATAAGCATTGTGCTTTTCAGTGGCCCCAGTTAGCGCGACTGGGGGGCTTTTGGTAAAGCTCAATTCCCAATGATGCCTTGTACCTGTGTCTTTTACAGTCCATGCGGCCAAATATCGTCTACCCATCTTTTATGAGGTCGTCCAAAACTTCTTTTATTTTGTCTAGGTCTCTGTTGCAAAAGTCTCTTCGTCCATGTTGTATCGTCCTGTCTGGCGATATGACCCGCCCATGACCATTTTAAAGTGGCAACGCGTTCTATTACATCTGTCATTTTCGTTTTTCGTCGGCTGTCCTCGTTTCGTACATGGTCTTTTAGGTGTATTCTGAGCATTTGTCTTTCTATTGCGTGTTGTGCTGTTCTAAGTTTGTTTGCTGTTTTTCATTGTCATTGTCGTTGTCTCTAATTCGTACGTCAGGACCGGGAAAATGCATGTATTAAAGACTTTGGTTTTCAAGTTAATGGGTATTTGATGGTGCTTAAGTATTGTGCCCAGTTTCCCTGTAGCAGCCCAGGTTAACCGTATTCTCATGCTGATTTTGGCTTGTCCATTTTTTTTCATAGCTTTATGAGGTGGTCCAAATATACGTATTGTTCCACTTGTTCTATTATTTTATTTCCGGCGTGAATTGGTATATCATCTGATGTAAGAGCCTTAGTCTTGGTCAAATTCATTTTTAAATCTATACGTTCTGATACTAATTTCAAATCTGTAAGCATTTCTTGTAGTTCTGTTATATCGCTGCTGATTAAAACAATATCATATGCGAACCTAAGATGATTTATATTCCGACCTTCGATGTTGATCCTGATCCCTTTGTTTTCCCAATTAATTTGTTTAAATGCTTCTTCCAATGCCAATGTGAAAAACTTGGGGGAAATTGTGTCTCCTTGCCTTACTCCACGATGGACAGCTATTTTAGAGGTAGTTATGTTATCTTCGATCTTTATTTGAATAGCAGCTTTTTCTTAGATGTGACTAATAAGATCTCTATATCGTGAATCGATTCTTGCGTTGTCCATTGCGTGAAATATGCAATAAAACGACTTGGGCGTGGATTCAATTGTCGGGAATTGTTCCATCCTGAAGACATTTATTCAAAAGTATCTTGATTGACTCAATAGGAAAGAAAAGGTTAAGGTCATTTCAATTCCCCCAACTGGGGGCGGGCTGCTATAGGTCCCTCTTTAGCCAAGAACGGAATTATAGAATGGGTGAGAGAAAGGAGGGGTGGAGAATGGAAGAAAGGCCAGGAAAGGTTCAGAAGTACTGCCCCGGCATTCGCCTCAGAGAAGGTACTCTGTTGACTCAGGAAAACCACCTAAAACCCTAAATCAGAGAAGATGGCTGCGGAAATCAAGCCCACGACCTCCCGAATGCTAGGTAGACTCGCAACGCACTAAGCTATTTATTATTTTCTTGGGATAATATGTCTTTTTGATCGCAGTTTTTATATCTGCTTGAATTTTATTTTACAATTCATTTACTTCCATTATTGTTAAATTTGTTGTTGGTAGTAATTTGCGACTTAGATTTCTCTGATATTCATGTTCGTGTTGGTTTAATACGTCTTGTGTTATGAATTGTGGTGTACGGATTAATTTTTGTCTCTCTTGTTTTGGGATATATATTTTATTAAAATAAAAATTATTTTTAGCCCTAACAAGCCTGTGATCAATTCCCAAGTCAAATTGGTTTAATACAGTTGTATCGGTTATGATATATTTTTTGTTACAGATGATATAATCGTAATGTTTTCATATATCATATGGGAATTCCAATCGGTGTTCGATTTGTTCCAACACTAATAAAACTGTATCTTTTGTCAGTCGAAACTTTCTGAAAACCGACAATTCATCCATACTGTCGAAGTACTGAGCTCTATTATTTATTTTTAGTGAATATCGAAAGTCAATGATTTCAAAATTTCGACACCGTGTTCAAATATATAATTTTCCACAAAAATTTCCATTTTCCATGGTTTTTTGTAATAAATAGTAGGAAAGCCTTCAACTGCTATGGTTTTAAAACGTTTGTTTTCGGTTAAGTCAAACCTTAAGACGCAGAGTTTTGGAACTTAAAGATAAATGCAACTTAAGAGACATAAGTCTGCCTTAAAATCTGGTGCAATGAAATATTTGTCAACTTAAATTTTAAGTTTCACTTATAAGTTAAGGGAGAGTTCTTAAGGTATCGAATGATTCTAAAGACACTGGTGGGGGAGTGCCGCTTGCTTCAACAAGTCCGGGAACTGTCATCGCTTACCCTGGAAATCTCACAAAACAGGCTAAAGGCCACGGTTTGATACGCTCAGGGAGATGGGCGTGATAGCAGAGACGGTACACCACAGGGTAAGCGTATGTATAGGGTATTACAAAATAAATGGGTGCCACGAGATTCAGACTTGAAACCCACGCTTAACCGAACCTCGAAAGCCAAACGGGGTAGAATTTTAGTGTATAGCCAACGACTCCCAACACATGTAGTGACAAAAGCACCGACCTACCTGTGACGCTTCTGCTCTCAGGCTCCACTTCACATAAGTCTGACAGTGTATAAATATATGTAATCTGAAAATAAGCATTCACAAACACGTGGGGGAAATTATAAGGCATCTTTTAATAAACCGATCTATTGGTCTAAGCACATGTGAATAAAATAGGTACACACAATGAGAACATATCCTAATAGATGGGCTAAAACTATAACCCAGCTGGAGGACACTTTGTTTCTAATCGACTAAACTAAACTAACAAAAGGTACACGGGCCTAACGCGGGCGGCGGGGTTGTAAACACAAACGATTAATTTGGAATAACCGGAGCTATTAACATGAATGACTAATTTAGGATAGCCGGAGCTATAAACATGAATGACTAATTTAGGATAGTTGGCGCTATTAACATGAATCACTAATTTAGGATAGCCGGAGCTATTAACATGAATGACTAATTTAGGATAGCCGGAGCTATAAACATGAATGGCTAATTTAGGATACTCGGCGCTATTAACATGAATGGCTAATTTAGGATAGCCGAAGCTATTAACATGAATGACTAATTTAGAATGGCCGGCGCTATTAACATGAATGTATAATTTAAATACAGCGCGAGCCGTCTGCTGGCTGGTAAACATGAATGGCTAATTATAACTTTAACACGAGCCGTCTGCTGGCTGGTAAACATGAATGACTAATTATAAATTCAAACGAGCCGTCTGCGGGCTTGTAAACATGAATGATTAATTTAAATACAGCGCGAGCCGTCGGTGGGCCGGTAAACGTGAATGACTAATTATAAATTCAACACGAGCCGTCTGTGGGCTTGTAAACATGAATGACTAATTTAAATACAGCGCGAGCCGTCGGCTGGTCGGTAAACATAAATGACTAATTATAAATTCAACACGAGTTGTCTGCGGGCCTGTAAACATGAACTACTAATTTAAATACAGCGCGAGCCGTTGGCTGGCCGGTGAACATGAATGACTAATTATAAATACAGCACTCTACCTTAATTAACAGCTTTGCCTGAAAAGCTGCGTCGGTCATAGTTTATCGCTAGAGTAATATGGCTTGAAGTTATGGGGGTGTACGCTGCTCAGAGAATCCCCTTTATTATCAGGGAATGATGCAGAGCCCACCTGGGAAACAACAAAAACTGCGAAACCTGCAGTCCGCACGCTCCAAAAAGGAACCCGACCATGTGGTGGACAAATATGCCATCCAGGCTTACGAAAAGAAGTGAGCGGCGGCGGCCATCGATACGACAACGACACTCAAGCACCCAAAAGCACGACCTTACACTCTCACGGCCCGTCAAGAACTCCCTAAAAATCACGCCACCCGGTCCCAGACAGACGCGCTAGCTTGCAACGTGCAGGGGAAACCGGTTAGTAGCATGATCTGTGCACCTGTGACCAATCACAAAGCGAGACAAACCCGCTCGACGAACTTTCTAGAACAAAGCTGTGTTCGAAATCTTTAAAATTCTAAATATACGAAGGCAAATAACTATGAATGAAAAAATTAAAGTGGCCGTTACAGTTGCTTAAAATTGTGAACCGCCAACTGCCTAAACACCGTTTGATGAACTGACACATGTAGAAATATGACTGGAAAACCTATATACAGCAAAGTTGTAATTATTAAACAGAAAATACTCTAAGAAGTCGAATTTAAAAATGGCCTGACAGAATGGTGCAAATGGGCATAAATGCTTTCACAGAGATAGTGACCAAATGTTCACAGATTTTTTACTATTTGAAGGCTGGTAAATTATTTCTAATAGAAAGCATATTTACGACAACCCAAAGTTAAATTCCTAATGCATTGCCGTTGGCGCTATATTACATTCTATACTGCATAGAAACATCAAGAATAGACACTCATAATTGAGGAGTTTGCAGCAAGAAGGACGCAGCTCCATTTTTTTAGAAAGTTGAGGTTATGCACTAGTCAGGTTTTACGAAACATTTGCTATAATTTGGTGCAAGAACGACGCAGATCCGATCACCGCCCTACCTTAACTTATCAAAATAGGAGATGCATCTTATAGCGTTTGGTGCAATAAAGATACAACTCCCGGAGCTACCTCTCTCTTGCATCAAACGTGCGTTTCATATTGTTTTGACAGCCGGCAAGTAGCATGCAAGTAGTTGGTGTAGCACGTTTCAGTTTTGCTGTCGTTGAATGCAGTGTTTTTGTATTCTTAACTGTTTATAATAGTGTGTCATGGAGCAAGAAATGGATAGTGAATCTGAACCATATAGTGGCGGTTCTAGTGACGAATATGTGGCAGAAACTGATATACATGATAGTAGTACAGATGACGGCAAAGATTTTGAGGTTAAGCAGAAAAGAAAGTCGGTAAATAAATCCCAGTGGGCGCGAAACCGTAGAAAGAAAATGTTAGCCAGTGGAAAGGAACATCGTAGTACAGCAAATAAAATAAGGGGCCCTAGAGTGACTGGAAATGATTGCAAATGTAAATTTAAATGTTTCGAGAAGGTCAATGAAGAAGATAGAAAAGCGGTTTTAGCAAGTTTTAACAAAATCGGGGAAAAACAGATGCAGGATACTCATCTTTGCGGGTTAATAGGTACTTCTGCAGTTGCCCGTAAACGCCCCAAATCAGGAAATGGTCGAGACCGGACAGTTTCTCACAACTACACTGTAAGTCTTACTTTTATCTTTAAAATAATATTTTATTTAATGCCATTATTGATCTTAGATACGCATTGGGAGGAAGTGTAGTAGAGTATGCAAGAAAGCCTTCTGTGCAATTCATGGTATATCTTCCAAGAGAGTTGACCGTCTGGCAGCGCACTTCAAAAAGGAAAGCGTTACATCTCCCACCGATGGTCGCGGAAAACACCATAATAGGCCTAACTCTATACCTCCGGAAATAGTGGAACAGGTTGACTCTCATATTCGTAGTTTTCCAAGAAGATCCTCTCACTATAGCCGTCAGAAGAATAATAAAAAAATGTATCTATCACCTGAATTAAATATAAAGAAGTTATACGAATTATATTTAGAAAAATACGAGAAAGAAATGTTCGAAATATATGGCGTAAAAGACAAAAAACATCTATTTCGCCCAAAAATCACGTACGATTTTTACTTCAGATATTTCAAAGCGAATTTCAATATTTCATTTGGAAGTCCAAGATCTGATACATGCAAACTATGCGATGAGCTTGAAATTAAATTAAAATTACCACTTTCTGAAGAAGAACTTTCCCCGATAAAATTTAATAAAAACTTGCATTTATCCAAAGCTGAAGTGTTCTTTGAAGACCTAAAGCAAAAATGCGAAGAGGCAAGAAATAATTCCGAGGTTGAAGTGCTATGTTTTGACCACCAACAAAACGCGCCTTTGCCAAAAGTACCTTCTGGGGATGCATTTTATCTGAGACAGTTATGGGTTTACAACTTTTGTATATACTCCGGAAAAACGGGAATCTCACATTTTTTTATGTACGACGAGATTACAGGAAGGAAAACACCAAATGAGACTATAAGCTTTTTTCATCACTATTTTGAAAACATTATACCTAAAGATGTAAAAGTGCTGTACTTATTTTCGGACAACTGCGCTGCTCAAAACAAGAATAGCAGCCTAGTGCAATATTTATTTACTTTGGTAAAAGCTGGACGATTCGAGACAATACTTCATCGTTATCCCGAACCAGGACACTCATTTTTGCCCTGCGATAGGTCTTTTGGGGTAGTAGAAAAGGCTTTGCGTAAAGTTGAACGTATATTCATTCCTCAGGAATACATGAAGCACTACGGCAATAGCGGCAAACAGTTTCGGGTTATCCCTGTATCCCAAAATATGATTTTTGACTTTGTGAATCTTTTGAAACCTCATTTTAAGAAGACAGTAGTAAACCAGCATCGACAGAAGTTTGCTATAAGCAAGTATAAGCTTATTTTATATGAGAATCAGAATGCTGGAATACAGTGTAGCGAAACTTCTAAAACGCCGATCTATAGCACTTTCAACATACAAAAACATAATTTTGATTTGCATGCTCAGCCAGAACTACTGTATACTGACCAGTTGCCACTAAAAAAACTTAAGTACGACAATGTCATGCTATTAGCCAACCAGTATGTCCCGAAAAACGATTTAATTTATTATGAAAGCCTTACAAATCTAAACATGCAGGACAATACCGATACCGAAATGACCGATGATGAAGAAAACAATGACATGTAACCTACACTATTAGTTATGTAACAGTAAGAATATTTATTTTAGAAATAAAGTTTATTTTGCAGATCTTTCATGTGTTTCTTTAGCAGTGTTTTGATTTTTTGGTGCAAGAAAGATGTAGCTCCACAAAAAAACATTATGATGCCCCCCTCCCTAAATATATTTTTTCAGAATTGTACGGAATTTCAAACTCTTAACATTAGAGCTACATTATCAACAAACAAAATTTTGGTATGTTTTACAGTTACACTTGCATAACGTTTTTTCCGTTTTTCTCAAAAGTTTTATTTTCGGAGCTGCATCCTTCTTGCAGCAGGGTCCTCAATTACAGAGAGATCAGTGTAACGTGTAAGTAGTACCCTTAGTAAAGTTTTTGGAAAATAAAGGTAGGGTGCAAGAAATTCCTAAAGGTAAACTAAGCGAAGAACAATGAGAATCCATGAAAGGACGATTTTGTGGTAATGTTTTCAAACGTTAAGAATTGACAGAGAAGATTATGTCTAAATGAAGAGAACCCATTTATCCTTCATAGATCTAGTAAAGATACAAGGGCACGTTTTTATGTTCCCGAACTAGGTATGTTCTGGTTTAACTACATGTTCTCTATTTAACTTTTTCAAATCTCATGCGTTTTTTATGTGTGCTGAAGAGGCACACTTAGAAGTCAAAATGAATAAATCGAATATTCTGGCGTTACACGAAGGTGCGTTTTTAGCTTAGCTGCCGCCCGGGTGTAAAGTTTCAAGTGCAGCTCCCTCTGGGTTGTGGATTAGATGGTTAGGAAAGGTATGTGATGTGAGCTGAATGAAGCTAAATAGAAAAGCATTCCTAATGTAAACCAAATAATTTTATTTATTGCTAATATCACAATCTTATAACATTAAAGTATCGATTACAATATTAAAAGTGGTATATAATATTCTTCAGGAAGCAAACTAAACTTTTCTTGATTTTTTTTTATCGCAAATTGGTTTATGTCATTTATATTTACGTTGATGTCGTTTTCAATACTTATAGCTAGATTTGATAGCCTTTCTTGAGTTATATTTGATCTTATATAAATTTTTATAACTTTTAACTTTGAAAATGAGCTTCCACTCTCAGCAACAGTGATAGGTAATGTTAAGTAAATGTGTAAAGCAATTGGTATATTTGGGAATGTGCTAATTAGGTTATTTTTCAACAAATATTTTAAAACCTCTACTGAAGATGCGGTAGATTTTAGATACCTCGGTAAAATCTCTATTTCATTCAGCAAATCGACTGCATTTATGTCCGAATTATTAGTTCCAAAATCTGTCATTTTTTTCCACTCAGTATTTTCGATTATCATCGGTATTTAAGTTTTTTGAACTGTCAAGGCTGTGTAAAAAAGAGAAACAACTGTTGTGATCGCTTAGCACCTTGAACCTTTCATCTAATTTAGTTATGGTGGTGTCTAATAGAAAAAATAAAAAATTGACTCTAAAGTGTAATTCTGGATTTCGTATAGCATCGTCTCTACCTTCGTAGTCAAACATATTCCTCCTTTTCCTCGATCGCACAGTACCGATTGCTGGAAAACTAATCTCACAATGCAATTCTTCAGCAATGACTTTTGATTCATTTAGCATTTCAATTAAGTTCCTATCGACTGTTGACGTTGTTTAATAATGAAAGAAAAATTTTTTTTTCTACGATCGTGTCAAAATAACAACTTTTTGCACAGTTTTTAGTGTCAAAAGTGACGTTTGTAGCACTTTTAATATTAGCGCCCGAATTACGTCTTTTTTTCACGTTGCCAGATGTCTGGTAATTACCAGAATCTACGGTAATTTAGGATGCACTCTGATAATTGGTAATGAGCGTCTGGTAATCAAGTAATCTACAGTAATTTTTCAGGAAATTCAAAAGATGTTTTATTTTGATTTATTGACAAAAATATTTAGCGACATCTTTGGCTGTAAAGAGAAATGAATTTCTGTTTTGTATATTTCTCCGCGCGATGCACTTTTCAGTATATGCAGGAAGCAGCAAACAGGGGAATCACCGCTAGGAGTAGGATGTAGGACGGAGGACGGAGTGAATTAACTAGGCTACAAGCTAGAACCTAGAACCTCCGAAGAGCACTTTTTTGAATACTTTTAAGGACATTTCAGGATGGAAATAATGTAAGAATGTATCCGACTTTTGTTTAAATGTCTTATGTATCCCTCACTCTAATGCAACATGTGAACGCATGTTTTCAAAGGTTAACTTAATAAAAATTAAAACACGCAATAAATTAATAACAGAGACAGTTAATAGTATTTTACTAACTTCACAATGTGTTAAAGAGGCAGAAAATTGCGTAAAATTAATACCAAAATATACGTACCCCCCCCCCCCCCCCCCAAGAAAAGCGCCCTTCCGTGCTTTCCAAGAATACTTTGACACTCAAAATCACTCCGTTTCGCTAATAGAATGAAATGTTATTAACCAGTAACCAGTTATTTATTAAAAAAACAAAAACGCTAAAAAAATTTTTTTGCCGACGACCATACCTCAAAAGTTGATGTTGCCTTCATTTTCGGAGGACCAATCGTATGAAAACGATCCAAGACTTCAGGAAGGTTTCTGGCGACCGGAATCGTGTACACATACGAACATACATACCCCGCACAGCACGTTTAGGCACCCCCCAATACGGGGGCGGGATCTAGTAGGCTGGGGTCTTCACCAAAAGATCCGCACAGCCGAGACGGAGATTTGGTATAGTGGGTTCCTTAATCGGTTAGCACGAATTTTAGAGATATTTGACTCAGAGTGGTTTTCGATATGAGGGAATTTCAATACTTCGTACACTTTGTGTCGAAGTAATAATGAAAAAATTATATCACTTATTCAAAATTCACAAACACTGTACAAAAATATTGAAAAAGATGTTGCCGTAGACGTAAATATTGATGATGATTTTTATGCGAACAGATTATTATTTGAAATAACACTATTTACACATAATATAAAGTTTTTGTAAGTTGTGGGTGTGTGTAGATACACATTTTTAAATTTCTGGTCATCTTTTGTAAATTCTGGTAATTTTATACTTATATTCTGGTAAACCCATTTTCATAATCTGGCAACACTGCTTGCCTGTAAGTAACAAAAATGTTAACAAAACATAATTACTTAAGTATGTAGTAGTTCATAGTACTTTTTCGTAGGAACCAAAATTTACAAAAAATTATCACAACTTCGCAGTATACTAAAATTAAGGTTTTAAGTTCTGAGCAATCCATTCTGTATATCTAGAGGCTCTGGTGTAGAGGCATGGCTCTCCTGTTCTGTCGCTCGTACGTCCATTATAAGCAATACCTTCTAAGTAAAATTGCTCCACATCCAATGAGTCTGATTTTACATAGGTCCTCATAAGCGAACTTCCATCCTCAAAAGCACACTTAGGGCTGTTACTTTGAGAAGTATAGCAACCCGCCTTTACATTAATATTCTTGTTACGTGGATACGATAGAGCACAACTTTCAGCACTCATGATATATCTTTGCAGCTTTAACTTGAGTTTTTGAGCTACAAACACTGTGGTTAGGTAAAGTACATTTAATCGAATTACTAACCGTTTCCAGGTCCCCAGGTCGATACTTCCACTTGAGCCCCACCATCCGATGGATGATCACTAGACGGTAAGCAAATTGCTCTAACAAAATCTAAAATATAAAAAATACATTTATCCATTCACATGCACAGGTGAATATCCATTATACCAGGGCTGTGGAGTCGGTAACAAAAAATTCGACTCCTGATATTTTAGTAGTTTAAATCCGACTCCGACTCCCGACTCCGACTCCGACAGTACTAGAATATTGATAACCCCTCTCCTATTCCTTTTCATCTACCTGATAAACTCTACCGGCTAATGACGAATTTCACAAGTTGTGCAGAATGTGGTTGATTATAATAAATTTCATATTTACAAATATTGCATTCACGGTTTCCAGCAACGTACCGATTTCACGTACAAATACACAGAGAGGTTTACAAACGTAAATGAGAAAAATGATAAAATATACTTTAAGAAGAATACATTTCATGGCAAAATTTCAAAAACGTGCAAAGGCCATTGTTATAACAAGTAAGTTTCTTACCTGCCCACTAAACTAACAGTACTAACTACATTTCGTAGTAGATTATTTTCTTAAAGGGTCATTTACTACCTGCCTACATAATACAAGTTTACCGAGTCATAGGAAATTCAAATAGTTGAGCAGATTTAAATTATTTGATTAAAATAATGAATTTAATGAAGTAATTTAATTATCAAAAGTATATAAATATTGCTATGTTATGCTAGCTGATAAATTTATTTAAATTATCGTATTACTATTTTGCCCTTTATTTTTAACTTTCAATTCAAATCCGTATTTTACAATATTTTTAATTAAACTCTCTCAGGTGGTTCGCAATATCTAGTAACCCAATGATTGATTTGTCAAATTCTCTTTGTTTAATTGCAAGTTGATTGACTTTCAAAAAAATTGACAACTAACGTCAAATTAATCAAAATTCAGAACGAATATCAAGGTTTTTACAATAAGATCTAATATGTAATTCTTTCACCAATCTATTTTGTAAGTATGAAATTCAATTATATTTTTTATACCTTCTTACTGGTTATAGCTTTTTAAATGTTTCATTTAACCTTTTAAAACACAAACCTGATTTAACACTTTGCTTGTTAATACTGCCAAAATCCTTCAAAACTGGATCCTCACTCCGACTGCACTCAAACACCTTATTGCCATCCACTTCAAAACTTCCACATCCTATACTGGATTCCTGTCGTTGTCCCCTGCTGCTGTTAACTTCAAGTCTCCTAGCTCCTGTACTGGATTACTGTGGCTCCGATCCCTCTCTGGTAAGTGTCAGCATAAATCTTGTTCCAAATACGAATTTGTCTCTTTTTTAGATGGTCCTACGTCTTCAGTGATACCCACAGGTTTCCCAAAAACAATTCGCTGCACGTACTAACCTCTTGTTTGTGTCTTGTATTCCATTTCCAATGTAGTATCAATAAATCCAATTCTCTTCATATAATGTAATCTTCTGTATTGATTATTTATAATTCACTGCATTGGTTCAATCTCTTCACCGATTGTATTCCTTTATAAGTTCCAATTTATAATATTATACCTCCACCAAGTATATTTGTTTACAGCCTTTTTAAATGGTATTTGATCAAATAATTACATAAAGTAAGGCATAAATTCTGGTTTTTTATTTTCCAAATTCGTTATATTCAAAATTACATGTCTGTTTTTTATGAGTTGTTTCAGTAACTAATTAAACAAATTACAAATTATTACTCTTAGACACGATTCTTGTTGCCTCCTATCTACACTTTTTTATATAATCAAAACAATTATTTTATTTTAATTATCATAACAGATACATTTTAGTAGTAACCTTGGTATTTATTCCTATTCAGAATTTTCTTATTACAGATTAAGTTTGAGTAATCAATCATTATGCTATTATTTGACTAACCAATAATAAGAAAGTTAATTTCATTATACTTTAACATGTATTTAGATCCATTAATTTGCTTATATCTTACTTCCAAATTTATTTGACTAAACTGTTTCTTTAGTATTCATTTTTAAATTATCAAAGAATTTAGTGTATCATAACAATATATATAAATAATGTTTTTTATATTTTGCTAAATCAACAAAAAAAATACACAAAAGAAGTGCCCTTCAAATATTGCCAATTAAACACAACCACCATGAACAGTAACCATATAACAAAATGCTGAAACTATTTTAACTTTTAAAATACATCTTGAAACAGTTAAAACATAAAAATAAGGTGCACTATAAAAGTTAGAAATTAAACGTAATACTAATAATAGTAATAATACGTACTATGCTTGTTTGGCAAGATATAGAAAAACCGTCTACTACGTTGTACAAGGACAAAGTCGGTATTTTTTAAATAGTTTGGTAGGAATTTAAATTTACAAACGGTGATCACACTGATTCTAGAACACACTCTGCACACTCGTGGATCTATGAATTAACATATTATAGTGCATGTGCATTTTCATAAACTACCATGAATAAAGAAAAATCGATTTTTATTAACCATGAGTCTGTCTTCAAATAGTCAGTACTACAGTCGTTCAAATAGTTTGTTAGCTTTTGGTGTTTTTATTTAAAAAAAATGTGGGAGTCGGAGTCGGGTAATTTATACGGACTCCGATTCCAACTCCAACTCCACCCAAAAAGTTCCGACTCCTCGACTCCGACTCCCGACTCCGACTCCGACTCTACAGCCCTGCATTATACCTGTATATTTTACTCGTTCTTTCAGTCTAATTAGGGCGATGTTATTATCACCACTTAGTTTCTCATAGAGCGGATGCTGTATTTGCTCTGCAATATCATAGTCTTGAGGTATTGTACATGTTTGTTTAGAGTCACAGTCTTTATACGTATTTAAATTCCAATCCCCTAAGCGAATCTTATGTCTGAAATTTGCATAGTTTTAAATTCTGAATTTAAAGCAGCAAATTAAAGTTTACAATTTAAGACCTGGCAAATCGAGACAACTTGCGGCAGTCACTATGTATCTATTACTAATTAAAGTACCGGCACACTGAATAATTTCATTTCCAAGTTTAGGATTGACATATTTCATAACAGCCAGCCAAGGAAATTCGTCAATTTCTGCAACATTGGCTGTGGAATTCCTGTCTTCTGTAATTTGAAGACCGCATAGACTCTTGTCGGGCAGAAATGAATAATTTACATGAGCTAGGAAAGACTCCGGCTCTGGAAAAAATTCGGGCTCTGGAGTTCGACTTTCTAGGGCTGGAGTAGTAGGGTGCCCTATAGATCCACAGCACACCAGCAGGTTCTCTTTATACCCGCATGAAGAGTCTTTAGCGAACTGAACAGCAGTCGGATGCAAAAAAGTTAAAATATCTTTTTTTATTATTGTACATGATTCTATGGGTATGCACGTGCCAGTTTCACCGTTTGGAGTTTTGCAAACAGAATTGATTTCTGTAAACGTGTAATTACATGTACAATGTGGGTTAAGTGGATTCTAACAATTACCTGCAGCGAAAATAAAATTACACAGTACTGTGAGGACGCACACAAATATATACATATTTACACGTCTATCCTCCGCTAACGACTGATAAAACCGATTCCCTGCTATAAACTGCGTCGTTGTTGCAGATTCAACATTAAACCGGCTTTTCAACTAACATAGTCGCGCTACAGGTAGCTTTTCTGCATATTACTCATTCTTATTATTTAATCGATATTTTCCGTCAATCCACAATTAATTAAATTTTAGAAAACCTATTACGCAAACTTCCAACTACAATGTGACTACTTTCGAATTATAATTTTCCAAGTATTATATTCTCAACAGAATCTTATTCCAATATTTTAATTTTGTTCAAAATACCGTTGATTATCTTATCTTCCTACAAAAAGTAGTTACTAATATGTGTATTTAAAATTTTATTTATTCTGCCTCAGTTCACAATTTTCACAAAAAATATAGGTAGTACTTCAAGATTACCATGAAAATATTAAGCACATCGTTCAATAAATTAGAAAGATAAAACTGCCTGTAAGGTTTTTAAAACCCTTAAAAAATTATTTCACCATCTTTATCGTCTTTAGACTCCGCTAAGCAGACGTATCCATATGCAACGGTTTTCCTTGAACCACCAAGATATTTTACAAGGATAAAGGTGTTATGTTTTATTGCATCCCATTCAGGGTCGCTGTGTTTAGTTTCATTTAGAGAATGAATGAAGGTAGATAAGATTTATCCATCATCCAAATTATTTTTAACTAACTCCTCGTTGCTTTTCGACGAAGTGTCTAGATATTTTTCCCATCTCTTGTTATAGTGAATCGTCACCTTTTTGTAACTTTTTTTTTATTGAATTTTGTGGTCTTGTCCGAGTCTTTCTGTATTAGTTAAGATGCACAACAGCTGAGTTCTTTAGCTTTTTATCTTCGGCCACCTGGATCCTCCCTAAGACTCCATTTGTTGGTAACACCTATCCTTATTTAATCTGTTTCAATCGCATTCGTACTCGTATTATTCCATAAGTATCCAGGACTCGCACCTAGGGCACTTCGGATTGTTCGAAATGAATTATCCAGAGCAGATAATTTACCTGCTGAAGTACTTGGAATTTCGCTTGGAATCTGAATCTCTCCGTCTTTTGGATTTTGATTATTATCTGCATCAACAGGGCTTCTAGAATTCTGTAATACCAGACAGCAGTTTCTTTTACTTTTCTAGAAGGTTTGGGTCAAATGCGCCTTCTGGAAATGTTTATTTGTCCATTAAGCAAATGCAAATAATAATAATAATAATATTAACAATGTATTTATTTCCCAACAATGAATTATCATACAATAATTAGTTGGCATATAAATAATAAAGTCGAATTGGGAAACCACAGGGTTTCAATTCAAATGAGCAGTGCAACACTACCCTTGATCTTCTATTGGTACTCGGATATTTCTATATTGCGTAACGGATATGTTTGCCTAAAGTTATTTACAATTTAAAAAAAAGGTAATAATAAGTGCGAATGCAAAAGATAAATAAAAGAACACCTTAATATATGTTGTTCTGTGATTGTGCAAATAATTGCAACAATATATGTAATGAATGTTATATTATAAACGTTAACTGAAAATAAAAATAAAAATAGCTGTAAGATTTAGTTTGTTTGTAGCTTATATAATTGGTCACGCATGTTATTTCTGAAGTTTACCGGAGTGCATTCTTGAAATTTCTGTGAAATACTGTAATAGAGTTTATAAATTTGGAATTGTAAAGATCTTTCAAACAAAGCAATTTTGTGTAAAGGTGGTGGTATTATTCTTTTCGATCTTAAATTTAAGGAATGCACATCTGTTCTGAAGGTAATTTTATTATATAAGTAAGCTGGTTGTATGGTTCTAATGACTTTATGACAAAGAGTAGCAAATTGTAAGTAACGTCTGTTCCTCATATTTAATCAGCGCAAATGTGTTAATTTCTAAGATATGTGCTGATACTTTCTTATTCCAAATATTAAGCGCAAACACGTGTTTTGAACTCTTTGAATTTTACGTGCAATATTTTTTTACTTTTTCTAACATTTTAACAGCTTCTCGAGGTATTATAATAGATTGTTTCATAGGTTTACTCACAGTATTGACACCAATCGTTGTAGTCTATTTTATATCATTAAAGGCATTCACAGAACTGTTGAATAGCTTACAGTAAAACCAAATACACAATCGCTAGGTTTTGAATAAACGAGCCCGCTCCGATTTACTGTTTCATTATTTCTTAATTTTATAAGAACATACGCAGCCGAAAAAGATCGATTGGGATCATCGTGGGATAGCTAAAATTCTTGATTTGTACTGGCCCGATTTCAACTATTGACAATTCAATATCTGAAATAAGTTGTGGCTAAAAACCGGATTTGTCAATGCATTGCCACTAAGTTGCGGTTTCGAAGTATCAGTAATAAAATTAGAAAGTTCAGTGACTGATACCAAGGGTGAGACTGCTGCTGCTGAACTTGTTAAAGGTCTTGATTCGAGAAAATTTCTATTAGAGCTCGTGATTTTTTTCAATCTTCTTCTTTTTCCGATTTTCGTTTAGGTATTGGAAACCAGAAAGTATCTTTCTTCTATCAGCCACCTGCCATTATTAAACAACTTTTTTACAATTTTACATAGCTAACAGAAGTCAATAGAACTTACTTACTACTTTTCAGTTGATTGGTACAATTGATAAATACCTCGTACAACAATACTCATAATAGGCTGCCTCTCCACAGATTTCACTACTGGTATATCACTGGCAGGCAGACAAACTGTTACTATTTAAGAAGAAATGATAACTTTCCGTGACTGGAACATTGTTACGTTCATTTTATCGTTTCACATATAATAGTTGAAATAATTAATCACATTTGGCAATTTATATTTATTTCCTAAAAAAACAATAATTTTCACTGAATGGGTAGGCAACCCTACTAGCATCAGTTTTAAATTCAAACAAGGTACAGTTTTGTGTTTATCAGCTAAAAGCATACTCTGCATTCTTCTGTTTTTTCTGTTGGCCAACTTTCCAATTTTTGGAACTTTGATAAGCTGAATTGGGCAGTTTTTGAGCATTTTTCGGTAATTTCCTGGCGAATCTTGCGTCGGGTAAGTTTAAATCGCTTCCGTTTGGGGACGTAGTCTCACGGCTTTGATGACCATCTTCATTGTTGGAAGGATATGAAGGCTTCGTAAACCTCTGTTGGAATGTTCCGTAGATTGGTGTTGATATCACCTGCATTCGTTTTCGTCACGGACGGATTTGATGGAATGTTCATTCTTCGCAAGCCTGGCTATACTAGATGGCTGCATTACACTTTAAGGTTTGTAGTTAGTGTTTGCCTACGATATCCTCTTTTGAGCGCCGTAATCTATCTGGAAATTTGTATTTTTAGCCATATTACAAAAAATGCACTCGATGAAAGACCCCTCTCGGCCTAATGCTTCGAGGGCTCAATTTTTCTCTCGTGGATTATTTGAAATATATCACACTTATACCATAAATATTTCCAAGTCGGGAAACATTTCGGTATTTTATCTATGTGGTTCTGAAAGATGATTTCAAGTTCTCATCTCCAGCACCACATACTGTATCACCTACTATTGGTAAATAGCTCTTTCGTTTGAAGTGCCTTAGTAATGGATCACCATTATTGGATTTTACTAATGTCGATTATTTCATGATGTCGTAATTACAGGGTGTGAGTTGGAAGATGGATTTTTGTACTGGTAGAAGTTGAATAGGCTGATATTTTTAATGAATTTGCATTCACTATTTGCCCGAATGATGGGTACAGTGGCCATGTTGTCCCATTAAGGTTTAAGAGCAAAACTGGCTTTTGTTGGATGTGCTTGCGTACATTCCATCCTTTACATCTTGCAGTGTTTGCCTTTATATTTCTTTCACAACGTCTTAAGGTATGGCAAAGTAGCCAACCGCATATCTAACAGACTTAAAAATTTAAAATGCTTGATGAAATAGTTTTTGCTGTTTTCAACAGTATAGAATTTTATGCAGGGGAGATGTTTCTTAGTTGAATTAGACCTAGGACAATAAAAATAGCTATAAAAAATAAATAAGCTAATGTGTAAAAAACAGTAGCTGAAAAAAAGAGAATTAGCCGAATTAATGAACTGATGTCTGCTTTCACAGCAGTTGTAATGCGGCTTTAGTATTCCCTTCACTGTATTTAACTTTCCTAAATTATTTGATCTTTTTGGTCGCAGGTAACTCAGTTTGCAATAAAAGACCGCGTATCTATATCTATCCTGATTGTGGAGAAATCAAAGCAACAATCCTCTGGAAAATGACCCAATCTGGCTCTTAACACGGAAAATATATGGTCCAAGCTTCTATTCAAATAAATGTCAATCCCCTCACAATCAATGTAAGATACGTATATATTGGCTTTTAAATACAGGTATGATACAATAAAGAAATAGGTTAAACACTACAATAAATGGCCATTCTTAATTACAACGATTTTAACTAGGAATGTACAGTGATCGCCAAAAAGTTGATATTAAATGAGAAATATGATATTTAGAGTTGTTTGGAAAAGCAAACCCTGACGATCACAAGTGATTAAAAAGGGATTACAAATGTGGTACACCTTAAAACAACCGTTACAGCAATTTGTTACAAGAATGACTCGATTTTACGATATGAATTTAACATTCAAAATACTAAATTGTTTGGTTACGATGAAAACTACACAGATCGGGAAAAACACACGCATCCACTGCCCGAACTATGCTACGATGGGCTGTAACAAAAGTTGCCGACTACAGTCAGAAAGACGGGGTGGTTCATTACGAAGTTACTCAGAACAACGGCCTATTTAAAAGAAATAACGATGTTAAATGCCCTAGACGCCACCGCTTTTCTAATCGCGAAAATACAGATAGGCTCACCGAAAAAGTGAAAACAGGGAACCAACCTTTCAAATCCAACCTTGGCAGTGCTCGGGTCACGTGTCCGCGTACAGCCTCGGTGAACGTACCTTTACTTGAATTTGCAACAATAATGTTTCGCAATTAGTATATCAGAATCATTATAAAGTATTTGAATTTTTTTACAATCGGCGATAAACTAGTATTGCGATTGTGGATTAAGAATACAAATAAGATTTAAAACGAAAAAGAAGCAGGGTGTTACGACAAGATATAATAAGGAAAAGCACAACTAGTTTAAGATGAAATATATTAATTAACGTAGAAATATGCATGTAAACATTTGACCTTAACTTAAATAAAACCCAATACTAGATCGAATATCCCCATCGCGATTCGATGCACAGAAATCCGGTTTCACCCGAAACCAACAGCTGCCAGCGTTTCGCACTGTAACACTATACCCTGCGCTGGGGGTGCCGCTTGATGTCGCGAGTCGAAAGAAATAAAAACGGTTCTAGATCGCCTCCCAGTTTTGCATTTAATAATGCCAATTTCTAGCTTTACACCTAGGATAGGCTTCTCGGCGGTGCTGGCTGTTTATTGTTATCCGCTTCCAAGAACGGCGTCACCTTATTCGGCGATGTTTCCAGTTTGTATTTGAACTAGCGGTTTTCAAGGCAGGGAC